>VCJN01000804.1:0-61342 GCA_006384855.1 Tetraselmis striata
AGCTTGTCGTCGTGAAGGACACCCACCAGATCCGCCCGTTGTGCGAGGCATGCACAAAGGCGTGTGGACGTGACATCTTTCACGGAGCCAACTACCGAGAGTGTGCCAACAAGTTCGGCTCAACCATGTATGTCAACGACGCCGCTGGTGGCCGTGGCGGCCGTGGAGGCGGCCGAGGCGCAGGCCGAGGTGGCCGTGGTGGTCATGGCGGTGGACGCGGCGATGGAGGCGCACCCGGAGGCGGACGAGGACCGTGCTGGAACGCTGGGTGCGACGGCGCTCATAACTTTACTCAGTGCGACAAGCCAATCACTGACCCTACGCTCATCGCACGACTGAAGCGCAACCAGCGGGAGCGAGAGCGCCGTCTTGCCTATGGACAGCAACGCGGATGGGCTATGGACGTGGAGACCGGACTGTCCAAGCTCGAGATGGACTGGGCGAGGAAAGCCGGACTCATGCTCACTGGGCGACACGACGCCCATGTTGACGGAGCGGCGACATCATCAACAATGGCAGACCTGGAGGCCATGTTCTCTCGCATCCTCGAGAAGTCTCAAGCTGCCCATGGTGCTACGGGTGCCATGCGCTTGGCCGTGGAGGTGCCAGACCCCTTTCTGGATTGCGTTGACACCGACGATCACGGCACTTTGCTACATGGAGCATCGTGTGTGGAGCTGCCCGTGCGTGAGCTGCGTGAAGTCTTCTTTGGAGCTCCAGGTCGTGCGCAACCTGTGGGAGCTGACTGGACGCCGGAGTCGACTGTGCCAAGACCGCGTGGACGCCCGGCAGTGCTGCCTCCAGGATCGGCGCGGAACCCTGAACTTCGCATGCGCCAACCCGGATGGGACGCCCAACGCGAGCAGCTCACCAAGCAGCGGCCCCAAGGCTTTGAGCCGGCAGTCGAGCAGGAGGCTCCTGCGTCCTACGAGGGCCGCCGTGCAGGAGGAGCAATCACCTCGGACATGTTGGACATCCGCAATCAGCAGCTCCTGCAGCACCTGCGCACAGCGCTACAGCACGCCAAGTTCCCTGGTCTACCCGTTGCTGTAGTATCGGACATGACACCCGAGCATGCTGCAAGGTGGTTGGAGGCACGCAACACTGCACTGCGTGGAGGACTTGACACTCGTGACCACATGGCCGTGGCATGGGAGACGGTGTTTCAGCAAGCCGTCCGACGCTTCGAGGCGACAGCGCGGCTCACCTGGGTTGACTACACGCACCTCGACTTGACGCGCGTCTTTGCCGCAGCCGTGCAGAGCGTCTATGGTCTGTCTCTCCCACGCGTCAGTGTCCCGCCACTGTCCTTGCCATCAGCGGAGCCCCAAGCCAACATTCATCCAGTGGACGTGGTGCAACATGGCGTCAAGCCTCTGGAGTCTCGGCGCCAACTGTCAGCGACATCTTCGGAACTTCAACAATTGCGAGAGGTGCAGCGCAGCGCATACCCTGACTACCCGGAGTATGACCGCCACAGTGCTTTCTACGTGGACTGCAAGTTGACCGTCATCGTCATTGGCGGCGTGCGCATCCTTATGGCCTTGTTAGACACCGGCTGTGACTACAGCGGTGTGCACCGGCGCGTGGTGGATCGCATGAAGCCGGGCGAGGCGGACGCCACGCTGCAGTCCATGTCCATGCAAGGCATTGGCGGCAAGATGGAGATGCAGCGCCTTGTGGGGCGCATCTCCTACGTGATCAACCCGGACACTGATTGGGAGCGCAAGTTTGAGTGGCCATCGTTCGCCATTCTCGAAGGCGATCATCTTCCAGATGTCATCTTGTGCACATCCGTCATGGCACACCTTGGCATGGTCATCGATGTGGGGGGGCATACTGCCTCATACCGCCCAGATCCCCACGATCTCAGCCGCCACGTCGATGTGCCGCTGAAGCATCACAACATGCCCAAGCTCCAAGTCCCGCGCAGGCTACCGCACGCAACGATGGCCGTGTTGGCATCGGACGGTCCATCTCCCGGACTGCCGTCAGGAGTTGGGGGGGGGGAGGAGCCCGATGCCGCAGCCAACCTGACCTATTCGTAACCTTCAACAGCCGGATCGAGCTGCAACCGGACAACGTGGGCGCCGACGCTGCAGTGCAGCTGGAGCAGCAGGACGACGACGCTGAGCTACCGGAGCTTGTAGCCGACTCAGATGGCGAGGAGGACTTTGTGCCATGTTGGGTAGAGGAAGTGCCCGACCATGTTGCCAACGTCATTGCGTCATGCTTCACCCTGCGCGCCAGTCCCATGGACGTCGACTCTGATAGCGATGAGGAGCTGCCGGGCCTGGTGGAGGACTCCAGCGATGATGACGATGTCTACGAGGAGCTGCCGGACCTGGTGGAGGACTCCAGCGATGATGACGATGTCTACGAGGAGCTGCCGGACCTGATGGAGGACTCCAGCGATGATGACGATGTCTATGTGGAGCTCACCATCATGACACAGATGGAGCCGGAGGTCGAAACAACGCTTGATAGCGAACCACTGGCCGCGGGCGCGTGTTACGCCCTGCGCGCGGAGGGCCCCGGCGCCGACAATCTGCAGGAGCATGACTGCCCATCAGACGATGAGGAGCTGGAGGATGGCACTGCAATGCCATTGAAGGAACATGAGGACGAGATACCGGGCTGGAGGGAGCTCCGGACGCAGCGTCAAGCTGCCGGACGGCTGCACTTGAGCGGCCACACACTGGAGCGTTTGGCGCTCGTGCGCGCCGTGCCGCATTCGACGCCGGAGCTGACCTACATCATCGACCTCGACCGGACCGGAGGCAAGGAGGGACGCGCCAAGCAAGGGCTCTTCTTGTTCGCTGGCATGCTGTCAGTGTTGTTCACCAACCTCGTCGACGGGTACCACTATGAGCTGATACAGATCGTGGATCGTATGCTCCGGAGCGTGGCTCATCGGCAGCGCCTGCTGCGACAGCTTGAGTGGATGCATCAGCGGTGGCCCGTGCAACTTCCTCGCAATGCGTTCGAGAAGTGCTTCGCTCTTAGCGACGAGTTGGAGCATGACGTGGAGCACATCACAGCACCAGCCATCCTGAGGCACCTGCCGGAGCTGGACGAGCTACGCGCTGAGCCGCCCTGTCAGGACGTGTCATCGATGGGCACTCAGCATGGACTACGTGGTGCGCGTACTGGAGTGATAGTCCCGTTGGCAGAGGCGATGAGCGAGCTCAACTGCATGTTGGCCAAGGCACGAGGCGTCAAGGAGTACTGGGCTGCTCCCGCGCAGTATGGATACGTTATCGAGAACGTGATACCGGCTGCGCCGAGCCGGCGCAGCCCTGAGGTGCAGGAGTTCATCGACTTCATGGCCCGTGTCTTTGGCGAGCCCAACGCGCATCATGCCCACAAATGCGGAGACGCCTCTCTTCGCTCTGCTTTGTGGTGGACCAACACCTTCACTCAGCACTACTACCAGGCTGTGCAACACGAGTTTGAGCGGCCGCCTCGCGAGACCTACGCGCAGATTGTGGAGCGTTGCAGCGGTGGGCTGCTTCGCGCTCAAGTGGCGACGCCCACACGCCCAGGCACACTGCTGGGGGGGCTCAACGTTGCCGGTCGGCGCATGATTTATGCGCCCAAGTCAGTCAGCACGCCCAACACGCGTACGCAGCGCCTCCGACCTGGGGGGGCGCCCGGCTCAGGAATGGTGGAGGTTGTCGGCATTGACCCGCCGCAATACCGTCCGTCATCAGCCGTCATGCGTGAGGCGTGCCTTCTCGACAGAGACTATGCTGGCTTCTACACCCGGCAGGAGCTAGGCTTTTCTGAGGAGGAGATGGTGATTGCCATCGGAAATGTTTGTGCGCCGACGTCGGTGTCGGTCATGAACCGGTGTGCTGTCGCCTATGCGCATGAGCGCAGACATCAACATATGCTGCAAGCTGTTTGTGCAGCAACGATTGAGAAGGACGCCCCTGCCGGCGCAGCAGTTGAAGATCATTTGGTCAACACGCAAGAGCTGCGCGCCGCACAGCACGAGCTCCGCCGCTCAACGGCTGCCGCCGTGGAGGCAGAGATGGAGCATGCCATCAACATGGCTACCCTCAAGCAAGGTACTAGAGTGAAACCTCCTGACAACCCACGCACAGCAGCGCGAGTGACCAAGGCGGGGCGCCGTTGGCTGGAGGAGCAGCGCCAAGCGACTCGAGCGACGGAGCGGGAGGTCGCCAAGGCTCGGCGCCGTGTGTTGGCAGCTGACCACACAGCCCGAGTTGTTGCCGGCGATCACAAGGCTGCCAAACCAAGACCCCGTCGTGGTAGAGCTGCTACCGGACGCAAGACTGTCAGCGCGGCGTTGACACTTCTGATGTGGCTAGCCCTTTTGGGCCCCGCGTGCTTCGTCGCCGCTGGCGTCGGTTCGCGTGCTGGCGCTGGACTGATGGCAGATGTCTTTGGTGGAGCGCAAGAGCGTCCTGCGTGGGCCACATCACATGTGGACGGTGTTGACGACAAAGCTGCAGCGGACGGATGGAGTCGACGCAGCCAGGCAGCTCTCGTGAAGTGCTATGCCGCATACGCCAACGAGAAGCATCTCGGTAAGGAATCCCCAACGGTGAAGGTAACGAGCAAGCTCATCAACCCCAAGGACTCCAAGCAGCCTCATCACTGGGCGATATCGGCAGATTGGAAGGACAAGGAGGGCTTCGCAGCACTTATGGACTCAGACCCGGGTTGGTACGCGTGGGGTCTGGACGACTTGCGTGCCGTTGACGCCGAGCCCCTATGACTTCCAGCTGGTCGACTACAACCCAGTCTTCAAGCGCCAGTATCACCTTGCCCATCGAGAGCAAGAGTGGGCTAACGATTGGGTCAAGAAGTTGGAGAAGGCAGGCATCGTGGGCGAGATCGAGAGCCCTTATGCTGCACCAGTCATCGTGGCGCCGAAGAAGGACGAGCATGGCGCCTGGACCGATCTTCGCTATGCGGTGGACTATCGTGGGCTCAACGAGCGTACCATCCGCGATCAATACCCGTGCCCGACAGCGGACGAGCTCATGACGCGCATGGAGGGAGCTTCGCGATTCACCGCGACTGATTGCACGAAGGCGTTTCATCAGCGCCGAGTGTCGGATAAGCCGTCCGGACCCGATGGATTGTCAGCGCAGCAACGCCTCGCGTTCCATGCAGGCAATCGGCTGCTAACCTTCAAACGCATGCCCTTCGGACACAAGAACTGCGTGGCAGCATGGCAGCGCGTTGTGGATCAAGCGCTCGCTGGTTTGGACTTCGCAGTCGCCTTCGCGGACGATGTACTGATTTTCAGTCATGACGATGAGCAGGAGCACATGCGCCGTGTGCGCATTGTGTTTGATCGACTCAAGGCCCGGGGAGTGCAGGTCTCTCCACCCAAGACACGGCTCGGACTGTCACGAGTGACCTTTCTTGGTCATATTGTCAGCGGCGCAGGCGTGGAGCCTATGGCTGACAAGGTGGAGGCCATCAACTCTCTTCCGGCGCCGAAGAATGTCAGTGATGTGCGCCATTTCCTCGGGATGGCCACCTACTACTGCCGTTTCTTGGAGAGCTTCTCGCTTGTGAAGGCACCTTTGACAGCGTTGACCAAGAAGGATGCGCCGTGGAAATGGGGCGCAGCCGAGCAGCAATCCTTCGACGCCATCAAGGCCATGCTGGTTTCGGCGCCGGTGCTGCGCCATCCTGATTGGCGTCGCCCGTTTGTGCTGCACACCGATTGGTCCCGAGCTGGAGTAGGAGCGTGCCTTTCGCAGGTGGACGACAATGGCGTGGAGTATGCCGTGTCTTTTGCGTCGCGCATGAACACCCCAGTGGAGGCAGACCTGTCTAGCTACGAGGGAGAGGTCGGCGCAGTCGTGTGGGCTGTTCAACGCTTCCGCTACTACCTGTATGGCAACCACTTCCAGCTCATCACTGACTGCAAGGCCATGGAGTGGCTGCGGACGACAGCAAGGCTGCGAGGCAAGCTTGCTAGGTGGAGCCTCATCCTTGCGGAGTACGACTTCAGTATCAAGCACCGTCCGGGCAAGGACAACACCGTGCCGGACTTGCTCAGTCGGCGTCCAATGCCAGCGGAGCCAGTAAGGGCCACCTCGGAAGCCGCCGGCACCGCCACTGCAATCGCCACTCAGAGGAGGTCGCCAGCCGCGATGGCGGATGTGTCGGCTATGTTTGGTGGCTGCTCACCCAGCAAGTGCCTTGGAAGGACGCCCGCGCTACCCTCGGCACACGCAGCGTTTGCAACACAGTGTATCGCAATGGCCTTCACGGCAGGTGTCTACGCTAGCCAGGAGCTTCATTGGCCTACCCGGGACGTGTGGAGCAGCCCAGTGGCTATCTCTTACCTGCGAGGTGAGACCACGCCAGCCGACGTGTCAGTGGAGGTGTGGCAGCAGCTTGTGCGCCGCTGCGCCAAGTACAGCTGGCACAACGACAAGGTGTGGCTGCACACTGGAGACACTGCCCGTGAGGTGCCCAAGCCTGAAGAGCGACCGGACGCGATTCGCCGAGTGCACGCCAGCATCGGCCACCTTGGCCGGGACCGCACTTACCAAGTGTTGGCCCGCCACTTTGTATGGCCGGGCATGCACAAAGACGTCGGCGCCATGGTCAAGCAGTGCCGCGCCTGCGATCGCGTCAAAGCGTCGTTCAACCAGAAGCACGATCGTCTCAAGCCCATGCCACTGTTTGGGCTCTTCTATCGCTTCAGCGTGGACTCAGCCGGACCGCTGCCGACTAGCAGCGAGGGCCACAAGTACGTGATCGTCATCGTGGAGCACTTCAGCAAGTGGATCGAGCTGGTGCCTGTCCGCGACCTCGAGGCGACTACGACTGCCAAAGCGTTCCATGAGCGCGTGTTGGCCCGTTATGGAGCACCAGTGGAGGTCGTCACAGACAATGGCACTGAATACCAAGGCGCGTTCCGCGAGCAGTTGGAGCGCCATGGCATTCAGCCCGTGGACATTCCGCCAGGGCATCCCCAAGCCAATGGCATGGCCGAGCGCATCGTTCAAGTCTTGAAGGTGGCACTTCGGAAAGTTGTGCCAACCCTCGGCACTGCCTCTTGGCACTCGTGGATGCCAGTGATCGAGTTTGGCTATCGTGTCAGCAAGCAAGCAACAACCGGCTACAGCCCGTACTTTCTTCTGTTTGGCCGTGATCATGTGGCACCGGACCAGGTTCGCGCGCTACTGGAGGAGCCGGTCGACATGGACAACGACATTGCAGTCATCAACCTAATCACACAGCGGGCTGATATGCTGAGGGCTGCCATGCCTAAGGCATTCGAGAGGGCGCTGCAAGCTCAACAGCGCGATGTGGTACGCTACCGCAAGGTTCGGCGCGGCGATGTGCAGCCTCGGCGCCACCGCTTCGAGATCGGCAGCTACGTCTACGTGGCGCAGCCCCCGCTCAACACCCTGGACGTCCGTACCGCCCGCACCATCCTGCGTGTTGTGGAGATCTTGGAGTCCGGATGGCTGCGTTTGTCCGGATCCGATGGCAACGAGATTCAAGTGCACATGGACAACTGCGCGCCGTGCCACTTGTCCAACCTTGTGCCGGCGCGGTACGGCCGCGGCATGCCAGCATGCAAAGGTTGTGGCAGCGACAGCATTGCAGCCCCACGACTCATCTGTGACAAGTGCCAAGCCATGTGGCATGTGGCGTGCGCCAAGGCAGAGTTACATCCTGGCGAGGAGTGGCTATGCCCGGACTGCGCGCCGCCACTACGCCGCTGACGCTGCAGCATAATATGCTGCCACCCTACAAGCCATCTTCAAATCATCAGTCATCATCAGTCTTTTCTTCATGTCGTCAGCCGCGCACTTCCGTCTTGGACTCAACACCTGTGGAGTTGAGTGGGGGGGAGTATGCAGTGCGGCGCCGACAGTTTACCATCACCACCCCATTTCTCTTTTTCCTGCGACAATTGTCACAGCGTACAACGTTTCAGCGTACGCATGCGCGCGTACAGGGACTTGCTTACTTGGCATACCGGCGAATACTCGTCGCCTGTCATACGGGTATCAATTTTAGTACTTGCAGTACTGCGTTGTATGTGTATGCCTGATGTCCAAGCGAGCAGTCACCCATGGCGCAACGACCAACTGTCTGTCGCTCAGCTCTCACACCTAGAACCACCGACAGACCTAGGGCCCGTACCAACGGCTAACTGCCGCCAACCACGGCGCCCGTGCAGACCAATAGCGCGTGGGAAGGCCTAGGGGCTTAGTCGGCTCGCGCGCCCGCGGGATGCTTTAGCATCCTGTCGGCGCGCTGCCCGCCCACTCTTTGGCTTTCCAAACGTCTCATCCCACCCATCTTGTAACCACGCTACTACACCACAAACACCTCGACTCTGTGCACATCACACCTGCACGTGCCTCGTCTATTGCTGTCCATCAAGGGCAGTACAACCTGCTGTCGAGCTGCGAGTGATATCGCGCAGCAAGCAACGGTGGTGAGTCGCGGTTACACCTGTGTTGTTTGCGTCGTGACGCCCGTCTTGCTTTTACCTCCTGTGAACCCGTCGTACCGACTGCCTGGACTTGTCGACCGACCGACCGACCGACCGATTAGCGTACCGAACGTGCTTGATCAGCACTGGCTTGCTTGTTGCCATATGCGAGCAGTCGGTACTGCGCGTCGTCGTTGTCGAGTCGTGTCGTGATACCGTACGCGTACGCATATGCGCGCGTTCGGGCACTCGTAGTCCATTCGCGAGAGGCATGTCGTGCGGCACAGGGTGAGGAGTGCTTGACGTATTTCGCGTCGATCGACCACACACACACACACCTCTGTCACGCCGAGTAACCAAGCAACTCGCACGCGTGTGCAGTGCCGGCCAATAGGGCCGATGGCACTGTGAGACGTACTTCTACTGGAGTCATAGGAACCGAGGCCAAGAGTCAGCAAGTCTTAGACAGAGACTTAGAGGCCAGGACACGTACATAAGACCACATGCCTAAGAGTCTGTTAGGCGATCGTTTAGTATGCGGTGCGGCGCCGACAGTTTACCATCACCACCCAATTTCTCTTTTTCCTGCGACAAAATGACGTTATATTTCATTGTATCAACCGGATACAAATCACAATTCGCGCTCGTTTCGGTAGTTGCATCTCAGGATTGTGACCCCGCTATACACACAGCTTAAACCCCGGGAGGATTTCATTTAGCGAGTACCCGGGGAACCGGTGTGTCAGACCCCGGCGCGGCGGGACACGCCGGGACGATATTGCCGACAATACATCGGCCAGGAGTCGAACCCTGTACCTCTCGCGTACGAGACGACCGCTCAACCGAGCGGACAAAGGATAATCATGTCTGATGGTGCGTCGGCACCCGTACGACGGTACTACCAGAAACTACTGCCACACACATATTAACTACAGCAGGCACCTGGCACTCGCTCTGATCCAGCAGCCGCATTGCCGTGCCTCGGCAGAAAGCCTTCAAGCAGGGCAGTCAGTGTCACACTCGGGACACTGTCCAAGGACATGGTCAATATTTCTGATCGGAATGTGTGTGGGCACATGTGTGTCCTACAGCAGGCACTCGACCGCTGCCTGCTGCGCACGTCTCCTTTGCGTGGCTAGTATTGTTTTGTTGTTGATATCACCCGCCCTGTCGCTTCGCGCTGCGTCTGGGTCCATACAGATGCCTTCAGGTTGGACTTCGTCTGCAGCACTCAGCTATGATCCATCAGTGAACGATCCTGGGTCGCCACCTGACTTGGTGAGCAGATAGTATGTCAGTATATCCGCCTGCAACCCGCCAGGTATAGCGCGGAGTGCGTTTGCCGACTGAGTATCCGCGGTAGCTCGCCATTCGGTGCCGCCGTTGCACTATACCTGACATCACTAAGGCGGCGCTTTACACTCTCTTTGTCTGTCCTAGAAGGGTCCTGAATGCGTATGCATTGTGCTGCAGGTAGGCATCTGGCGAGGGAGGATATCTATCATTAAATATGATTCACGCGCTGGATTCCGGAGCGGTGAATTATTTGGCGTCGTGTCTCCCATGGGGCATCAGCTGTGGCTGACTGAGGACGAGGTAGGTCGCTATACATCCAGCTTCATGGAGGGGTGTAAGTATCAGGGGAGGGGGGGGGCATTTCTGTGTAACTTGCCAGGCTGTCACTGATGCTTGTTTGCCACCGCATTTTGATTTCATTCAGGACAGCAGCAAGAATATCAATACCATCGACAATAAGATGTTGACGTGGACTCTCTTAAACGACACTGGAAGTGGAAACAAAACGTTCGAGTTACGGTTGCTACAAGATGTAACCGGCCCAGCGGGTGGCGCCACAGAACAGGAGGTGTGTCAGATTGAGAGTGTGCAGGGTGACCGTTCGAGCTTCTTTGGTATGTATGGCCAAGACTGTGTGTACGAGGCCAGCGCAGCAGATTATACTGGTTACAAAACATTGATGCATGAGGTGATGCCCCCTGTATCCTCTGATGGTGGCACAATTCAATAAAACATTCCTCTCACATGAACCCCGAGTAGAATTCCCCTGCTGCTTGCTGTGGTGTCTGCGGGGGGGGGGGGGGGGGGGGGGGAGGGGAACCATTGCGGTGTGAAATCATTATCACCTGGAAGGGCGCCACCCTGTACTGCGAGCATTGCTGGCGCATAATGTTGACTTTATGTGCATATTTCGGGAAGCCGGCCTGATTCTAAGACATTGCAGATAGCCTCTGCACTTATATCACAAGTTTGTGTGGAATGTCCCGTGATGACAAACCCTGAGTGAATGACGAGACGCAGCCCTCTAATACAATGGAGGACATGTGCTCAATTCAACTCAGTAGCGTACAGCTCTTATCACTGGTTTGGCAGTGTGCCCGCCACATACGGTGGTGTGCGCACTCAATGCGTGCACCATGAGAGTTCTGTACAGCAACCCTGGTGGTGTTTGTGTCCCACAGCGCTTCTCAGTGTATCACCCCTGTTTGCTATCTGAAGTGGTAACATTGGGGAACTTAGTGGAGTGAGGAGAAGGAACCACAAAAAGCTGATGTTTACATGCCAAGTGATTGCTGGACGCAAATAATTACCTAGCATTCACATCAACTAATGCATTGCCACTGCCCGTCCATTGCCTCTTTCCAAAGTGTCACCGAACTATTCGCATCAGACACAGCGAGGATATTCCCTGTTGTGGACCAGCTGACCCGCCATGCTGGCACCCCAAAGTCTTTGAGGAGCACAGGCTGCCATGAGCCTCCTGGCTTTTCCGCCCACACAATAACCTGGTATTGCGACACGGGAGGGCATAGTGGCTTTAATGAACAGTCATAATATAGATAGAGGGCTGTGACAGGCATGATGCCTACCTTTCCATCTTGCCCAGCGCTGGCAATTGTGTTCATGGGCAGTCCGAGGTTTGGAGCCCAGGCAACGTCTCTTACCTGTGTGCAATAGCGGCAGTGGTCAAACCATGGGACTGGGTTGTGTTCAGACTTGTACACGCTTGAAAATAGCGCCAGATTCAAACAGTTACATCACCGCTGATGGTGCAGCCAGATTAATGCCCCTACCCAGTCGGTGTGCATTTGCAACGGAGAGCCCTCCTGCGACCATGAGCCAGCTTGCTTGCTGTATGACCAGATCTGATGTGGCAGGCGGCACATAGCGCGACAATAGCAAGTCAAACAGCAAGTTGCAGGCAGATGCACAAATTATTACGTAGAGTTGGGTGGACTTGCCTTCACAGTGTTATCACAGCCGCAGGAAACCAGCCTTTTCACAGGCTCCCCTGGCCCCTGTGCCGAGACAAGCGCCCCCGGTGGCACAGCTGGCGAAAAGGACACAGCTGTGACCCCAACAGCATGCGCAGGAACGTCTGATCCAATCTGCCAAACATGACAGGGGGCATAAGCCTTACTGCTACTAGTATGTATAGGGAGACAGTGCGCTCACCTCGCTGCTGCCTGTATCAAAGATGCCACACACACAGAAGGGTGATATGGGTTCCCATGCCTTATCCGTTGACCAGGCACCGTCAGCGTTGTGATTAAGAATTGAAATTGTGCCATCTGAAGATCCGCATGCAAGCATGAGTCCAAGCTCCTGCGGCGCCCAGCAAATGCTGTTGACTGATGCTGAGTGAAGCGTCTCTGGTGACTTGTAGGCCTGGCACAATGACAGAGACAAAATGAGCAAAGACAGGTGTGGGGCAGGAGTTATAACACGCTGTATGCCTTGGCTGTCGGCGCAGTGCAGTGGCTGTGTGCAAAAAGGCCCCATACGGAAATAGCTACTCATACAACTCGGTTCATCGCCGCCACCACAACAGAAGAATAACACAACGGGCGGAGAACCGCAACACGCTGCTGGTGAACTCCCTGAGGGTGGGTACATTCATCTATGGCTGCAAGGCCTATGAGGACACCTCACCTGTGCCCAAACGCCTTCCTGGGTCTCTTTCCAGATAATTACTCGGTGATCGAAGGAGCAGGACGCCAGCAAGCTGCCGAACTTGGGATGTGCCCAAGAAACTTGCCAGACGGGCCCGTCGTGCCCTGCAAGATCTGCGATGGGCTGCTGCACACTGCCAGCTATGTCAAAGACCTTGACTATCCGGTCGCTGCTGGCGCTGGCTAGCCGCTTTCCATAAAAATCCATCTGCACATCGTGCACAGCATCGGCGTGGCCACTCTCAAAGCTTTGCTGCGCCATGGCCGGGAATCCAACAGGGAACTGCAGCGGAAGGGAGGTGGCTAAGATATGTTCCCGCGCCATTATATATCGTCGAGCTGCTTGCATCGGGATCTCGCTCGTACCAATACCGCGCACCCGCGAGCGGGGTCACCATCTGCTCTGGGCTGTCATCATTGATAAGGCCAATTCTTTTACCCGACCGCGTAATAGTGTAGGGGGCCTTCGCGAACTTTGCACCAACACTTTGGATAAACACGTCAGCATCTGCGTTACACGCCAGCCCGTACACCCTCGCGTACAGTGACACTACCTCTATAGTGAATATTCCCCCCCCCCCCCCCCCCCCCCCCCCCCCGCCCCCCCTCGTTCACTATAGAGGTAGGTTCACTATGGAGGTATTCACTGTAGCCTTCCGGCAGCCTACCTCTGCAGTGAATGTGTTCACTATAGGGGTAGGGTTTTCACTATAGGGGTAGTGTCAGACGGTTATCGTTGTGGCGGGGCGAGCGATTGACCTTCAGACAGGTGGGAATCGTTTCTTGCATTACATCAAACAACACCCCAGCCCTGAGAGGGATGGGGGTTGTCATTTGTGGGCTGCACCCTTTCTACAACGGTGAAATATAAGCCATTGGCACGTCACCGTATTTCTCGGGAAACTTGGCCTCGTACTCCCCCTGGCACACGTGGTGCAACAGTGCGGTGCAACCCGCTACACCACACTCTTTCAGCTCTGGCCCGCAGGGCTCTCCCATATGGCGGCAACTACGCAGTGCATGCCATAGCAGCAGCGCTGAGCGGGTTCCGCCATGGCGGCGAGGCTTGCGTTGCTGTGATGGCAGCACCGATTATGCATGCAGCGAATGTATGTGCCGCCAATAACAATGTGTCAGTGCAGTACACTGTAGAGCCGCCGCGCACGCCGCCACCGCAGCCGGCGCTCTACTTTACAGCGAGTAAAGTACTGGAGGTTCACTATACAGGTAGGGAAGCCCCATTCGGGACACCCCCCCTGTTTACTATAGGGGTAGCAGTGTGTTCACTATAGAGGTAGCTAACACGGTGTTAAGCCCATGTACCAAGATGTTTGTCCAGTCCCCCCCCCCCCCCCCCCCCCCCCCCCCCCCAACTTGGGTGTGAGGATATTTCCTATACCCTCACTAACCCTACTCATATAATCATCATAGAACATTATTAGGCGCAAAGCGCGCGCTCGTGTAATAGCGAGCTGCGCCCGCGCCCTGTATAATGATAGGGTGCGCCCTTTCGGCCGCACCGCGCCTCCTGATAAGGATTATATATATAAGGCGAGGCGCCTGTCGGCATGTAATCATATCATACTCCACCACCACACCAGTGGAATAGCACTACCTTGCCACCACGCACGTGCATCTTCCCTCACATCTGGTGCTTCTACCAAGCCTTTCGCTCTCTCGCAACGTTAGACAGATATACCATACGCTCATGTCGTAGTATATCGACTACATGCGTCGGCAATAACTCCCGCCGTTGACCATAACAAGCTTTTCCCGGATACACCGATTCGAAACCACTCTGCCAAGAGGCAGCACCATACACTTGAATCTTCTCGACTTCGCAGTCGAACAAATCATAACTCCGCTCTCTCATCAGGCGGAAGTATATCATATTCCTCCCACCCTCTGCGCTACCTCGGTGCTACTTTCTTACTCGGAGCTTGGAGATTACCCGGGCGCTACGCTTCCTGTGGAACTCGGAGCGTCGTTCTTGTTATCCTTGTGTGAGCCGAATTGACATAAGTGGCCTATCAGGTGAGTCACTCCCACCCCCACGCACCCCACCCTATCCCCCACTGAAACATATTATTATTATAATGACCACACCACTTTAATCTGTTGCGTCGGCGACAAGCCAAACCATATATATATTGGGCCACTGAAGCATAAAACTGAACCTTATCCAACAGGTAAAACTCTGATTGTGTCGACTATATTCCGGACAATATCTGCCAGAATGGTAGCGGCGGACAAAACGATAAACATTCACCCAAGTGGGACTGAAAACGATAGCTCCTCATCAATGAGTGGGGAAGAACAATCATCTACATATGTTGCTTTCGTATTATCCAGCGAAGCGTCGATTTTTCGGCGGTGAGCTTTCTTGCCGTATTGGTACCCGTATAGTGCAACGGATCGGGCCTATAGGTGCATGACTAAAGCGCTTATCCACTGGCATGTACTACTAAGTACTATAATCCACCCGCCCACCCGCCCACCCGCCCGCCCACGGTCCTTAATTACACAGCCGTCCGATTACGATCTCACGGTTGGGAGGTACTGATACTGGTACTTGCTACTCGCTGCTGGTAACGGGGAAAAAAACTCTAGTGCCTCGGGGATATTTGTTAGATATATCCAACATTTGTTGTACATATCACACAAACTTGAGAGGCCCAAATGGGATCATGCCAAGCATAGTTAGAGCATTTGAACTGGCCTACGGGGGGCCTAAAGGGCCTGTCTTAATATCCCCCGGGATACATAAAGCATACCGGCCGCCAAAAAGTGGTCAACACCGTTTTGCCGTTTCCAAACTTTTAAAAATATTCAAACTCGCTCACCCACCTGTTCAGCCACCCACACGACGCTATGAGGACCTCCGTCACCAAAGGCGCTCGTGTATCAGCCTGCCGAGGCCACATTTTAACCCCTGAGTGGCGACCAGCGTCGGTGCCAACATGCTAAGCTGTTCGGCAACGTTACCGAGTCCGTCGGTGATGGTAAATTGAGGGTCCGCTGGGACCATGCCCCGGCCGATGTCCAAGAGCCCGACCAGACACTCCGCCGCGAGCAAGCTACTGATGGTCGCACCCCTCCTTCGGCTGCCTCTGCGCCACGAGGTCAAGTGACTGCCGTCGGCCCTTTCGTGCCGCCCCGCCATGCCGCTTCTGCTGATGCGAGTGCGGGTGCGCTGGGTGGCAGTCGCGACAGGCAATGTCGTTCCCGACACCCGCACCCACACAGAGATCCCGTCCATCCTTGCGAACTCTTCCCCAGCCTCTATCCCAGCCACCGAGCCCCTGCCTGCCGACAACCTTGACATGTCTGCCGAGTCGCAAGGCAGCCAGCCAGGGCTGGAGGGAGACCTGGCGCCATCCCGTCCCGCCGGCCACCGCCTCGCCATCGCGCCCAAGCGCTACCTGGACACCAACGGCCAGCACGCCCCTGGCAACCACGGGCGATACGCGAACGGCCGCAGCAAGCAGTCAAGGTGCTGCCGTTGCTACCGTGACGAGGGCGAGGAGCACTGGAGCTCGTGCTACTGCGTGCAGTGCAACATCACCTTGTGCATGCCCAGCTCGTTGCACAGCCGGGACTGCTGGGAGCACCATCTCCACTGCGACGAGACTGCCATCCGCCGCCTGAAGCACGCCCGCGCCGGCTAGGGCGGCACACCCCAAGTCCGCCGCCCCGGCTACCGCCCGTAGACTCCCCTCCCCGTAGTTGACCCGGGCCTCTGGCCGCGGGATGGTATATGAGCTTATATCCTGCCAGTTGAGCTGGCTGATGTGGTGGGCGGGTGCGCTCTGTGGTCCCGCCGGCAGCTCGCTCTTATCGGTACCGGTACAGTCGCGTACCTACCTTTAACAGAAATTTCCCTATTTACCGTACCGGTCCCGGAATGACGATACAACAAAACCATGTTGGATTTATCCTCACATACAACTTCTGCTGCTAGCTCATGTAATTATATTTATCCTCACATACAACAGTCCCCGAGGCACTAGTCGCGACTACCTGTACTTCAAAGCGCTGGCAATGCGAGCGCTCGCTGCTGGTAATCCTTACTGCTGGTACTCGCTACTCGCTGCTGGTACTACTGGTACTGGTGTGAATTACAAAAAGCACAGTTCCCCAGAACTGCTGGTACTGGTGTGAATTACAAAAAGGGCAGGAACAAATCCACCTACTGCTGGTACTGGTGTGAATTACAAAAAAGGCAGGTCCCCAGAATTAGAAAATCAACACAGCAAGCCGCCTAAAAGCGGCCCGCATCCCGCATAAGGCGGGATGGATGAGTGATGCGCACACGGTTCAGAGTCCGGGCCACGCGTGCACGTGTGTGTGTGGTGATCCTCGGACGTGCCGTGCAGCTTCAGCAACGGGATGGCAGACGAATTTGCGCCGTCTGATGAGGCAGCGAGCGCGCTCTCGAGCGGCCACCAAGCTCAAGACCCCGTGGAAATCTCTTGCGAGCAAGGCCTCCTGGTGAGCCCGGGTGATGCACCGAGTGCCCCGCGATGAGAGGGCACCCCGATCCGAAGCCAAGCATGCGATACCACGCACTGTGCGGTGCACCCCCTTGCTCACCTCACCCACTGTGCCGAAGACCATGCCCGTGTACTCCGACATATCCAGGATGTCTCGAAGAGGACCCTTCTGTCCGGGCTCCGTGTTGTGCCACGCCGCATCCCGCGCAGCCAACCCCCGTTGCTTGTATGTCGCCCAACAGGGAGCGCTCAAACCGACCCACAGCCGTGGCCCGGGGCACTGCGTACTTGACCCCGTGCCGCGTAGTCTTGAACTCCAGCAGCGTGGACTTCAAGCTCCGGGGATCATTACTCCCGGTCACGACGTTGAACGCCGGAAGGGAGAGCTCAACGTCCGGCACTAGGTCCTTTAATTCATCCCTAGGTACGGTGTTGCCGAGAGGCACTGCCTGCTAGAACAAGTCATCCACCTCCCGCCGTACCGCGATACTTAGGTCGTGAACACAGTGATCGCGAAAGGCATCTGCGATAGCGTCGTGTTATTACACGCCAGTGAGCGTCTCTAGGCGCCGGGAGGTTCATGAGCGCGTCGCCGTATAGGTCAACAGTGACGGGGTTGTGCTCCGTCGAAGGCAGAATGATCTGGCTCCCAACTACCGGGGCCAAGCACGGGCTAGGCAAAAGGAAGTACCCGGCAGCGACCTCCCGCAGCTCATGCGGAGTCATGGCTTTCCGCGCGGTGGGGATGGCCACTGTCCACATGCCTGACGCCGCGTCGAGCTGGTTGAACAAGATCCGTTCCCCACATGTGGCAGAGAGAGCGCACACCTCATTTCGAAGCCGAGAGTTGTTGGCCTGGTCTAGAAATGCCGTCAGCTCCTTTTGCGAGCCCGACGCAGCCTCCACTTCCCGCTCCATCTGACTGCTGGTATTGGTACTGGTACTCGCTACTCGCGGGTGGTAATGGAAAAAGACTATGGTACTTCAAAGCGCTGGCAATGCAAACGCTCGCTGCTGGTACTTATTCAAAGCGATGGCAATGCAATTCATGGAACTGCAAACAAGTGATATAGAACCCGTTCTTTTAAAATTTTCTGAAAAATCGACGCATCGCTTATTCATTCAACTGTCATGTTACTTCATATAATACGCCAGCTGACAATACTAACAAGCAGCTTGATGTTGCTATTGTATTATATTCCCATGAAGCTCACTTTTTCTACTGGATACCGTGTACTAGGATGCATCCACATGGTGCAACTTTACAAAATTGATCAATTTTCTTTTATAACCATATGCCTTTTCTTTAGGCTGTTTTCACAGCCTACTAACAGTACCTGCTGAACATGTAGGATGGAACATAGCTCAATTGAACATACTCCTCAGGCACAACAATTTCCTGAGGTATCACATATAGGTCACGCTTTGCCAATCTACTTACCTTCACAAATTGCAACATGATAATGCAGGCCAACCTGAGGATCAATCTGGCGAGCAAATGCTGCCAGAGGGGGCGGGGAGGGGGGGGGCGGGGGAGAGAGAACGTCACAAACCCCCTCCCCCCCCCCCCCCCCCTGATCAACATAATGAACCGGCTGGTGAGCCACAGCCTCGCCCAAACATACACACACATGTGGAACGTATCTCAGAGCAGAGCCATGAGAGCTTTGACTCAGACGCTGATCATAGAAAAAACGTACACCAACAATAAACACTGACACTATGTTTCCATTTGGATACCAAACATATTATAGTATGCTGTGCGAAGACAACAATCATATTCAAAACATTATCCCGGGTTTTCAATCCAGTGAGTCAAACAATAACATAAACAAACTCAGACAAACGGGCGGACTAGTCCTTCCTTGTATGGACTCAGATCTAGCACCGTATAAAGATATAATGGCGTTGAATATTGAACATAACCAAGGCTGGAATGCCGGCCTTGTGGATAATATGGCTGACTTTGTCAAAACCTGGACAAACAATATAATGACACAGTACCATAGATTACATAAGCATGCGGGAGCAGAAGACCCCCAGCAGAGAATACTATTGCAGTTGCAGTACGTTGAAAATGTGCTAGGAATTGCTACACCTAAGCCAGCTAGTATTGTTCTAATACTTCTTTCCAGGGGCATTCATATGTCAAATCTCTGTGCTCATACATTGCAAAATATTCTTGCCGGCGCACAAACCTGGATCCAAAACAGAATGGGTCATGGAGGATATTAACCAGCTAGCACCTCACCTTGAGGCGTGGAAGGTGAGATACAATAATGAGATTCAAGGAAAGTTCCAAAGCTGCGCTAACATATTTCCTGCAATATGATACCCTGAAACTCAGTTCGCAAATCAACCAATGGGTTTGCCATTTTATTCTGCTATTCGCACCATAGTGGCTCAAACGGCACATGAGCAACATACTGTAAACCCTAAAGATAAGGGTAAAGCACCGATGGGCATCGACCCGGTGATGCAACATAACCGTTATGCATGACGCAGTGAATCTTATGGCTCATATTAATCAAAGCGGGGTGGAATGTGAGGATATATGCTATGCCCTCACTAACCCAATCATCATAATACTAATCATAGCACGTTAGGCGCGTAGCGCGCGCTCGTCTGATAGCCAGTTGCGCCCGCGCCCTGTATAATGACATGGTGCGCCCTGTTGCCATGTCGGTCGCACCGCGCCTCCTGATATATATATCAGACAAGGCGCATGTCGGCATGTAATCAGACCATACTCCACCACCACACCAGTGGAATAGCACTTACTACCTTGCCACCACGCGCATCTTCCCTCACATTGAAACCAAAAACGAAGTTGGGATCAAAGATTGGAGGAAAGAAATCGTCCGTATTTTTGATGAGCGGCGGCAAAATAGTCGTACTGGTATGAGAGATTTATGGCAAGTCCTATATGGACGTTTCCTATTACTTAAACCCTTTTAGACACGGGTGGACGAGACAGTGGACGGGCACTAATCCCCGGGAACGGTACCGTACGGCTTTAATTCATCCCGTCCATCTCGCTTTGCGGGCTGTGCTTTCGATACGGGTGGACGAGATTTTAGAGTATTGGACATGATGAAATGGCGAATCGGACCGCGCGGTGACGAACTTGCCGGGATCGGATCGCCTAGCGACTACTGATGGCGCGAAAGAGATAGCGGCGCCGCAATCACCCGGACGGGGCGCCTTTTCGGAGGCTGCCCTTGCTTCGCAACCGCCGTATCCTGAGGAACCGATGCGTGGAACCCTCTCCACGCAGCGCGGACGAGCGGGAAGCCTGAGGGAACGAGCCGGTTTTAGGTGGCGCTTGCTGCGGCGGCTGTTCACCGGACACCCCGGACGGCCGCCGGATAGACTCAGTGACTGCGACGACAACACTCCCGATTACACCGCCCGCATAGGGCGAGGATGCGACGGGGACATCTTGAGACGGGTCTCAATAAATTGGCGAGCGTAGTAGACGGCGTTTGTCACGCGGCGACGGATCAGAGTGCCCAGACTGCCGACGGCTCCCAAGTTGTAGCCTCGACGCAGAAGCACAGCGCGCTTGATGGTGACTGGCGTGGAGATGGGGGATGCTGGGGAGACGCCGCGGCGCGCCCGGAAGTAGCATGAGTTGGTGCATGTAAGTGCACTAAATACTGTTTTGTTTAGAAACTCGTCCACTGAGCGGTGGACGAGATCAACGATTTGGGGCGATTTCAAGTTGTAGTTCATCGCCCACGGCAATGGACGAGTTGATACGGG
This sequence comes from Tetraselmis striata, assembly GCA_006384855.1. Taxonomy (NCBI): domain Eukaryota; kingdom Viridiplantae; phylum Chlorophyta; class Chlorodendrophyceae; order Chlorodendrales; family Chlorodendraceae; genus Tetraselmis; species Tetraselmis striata. The sequence continues at coordinate 20,679 of VCJN01000804.1, forward strand.
ACGCCCGTCGAAGTACGCGTGGACGAGATGCTTTTGTACGTGTTTTGTACGGGTTGCAACTAGGGTTGTGCCGAACTCGGGTCTGTTCAAGGTAGTTCGGGAGTTTGGGCAGAAACCGAAATGAACCCCCCGAATTCAGGTAGGATTGAACTGCCTTGAAGATCGCCCAAACTAGGGGGTCTCCGAAACACTCCGTAACTCACCAGAAATGACCCCATCGAGCTACCGCAGCGTCCGTGCATTGAGATAAGGACGAAAACGTTATGTCATCAGTGGGGCGAAAAAGGTCTGTCATCAGTGGGACGAAATCGGTATGTCATCAGTGGGACGAAATCGGTATGTCATCAGTGGGACGGAAATCGGTATGTCATCATTGGGACGAATTTGGTCTGTCATCAGCGGGACAAAATGGGCCTCACCACGGAGAATCGCGTTGTCGTCCTCAGCCCTTGAAGTAGTAATAGACGCAAATCTTGTCATCCAGGGAGGCGAGTGCTTCTTGAAGGTCTCGCTGTTGCCGTCATGGAAAGGCATGATCTCGACATGCCCGAGGTCGTCCGAAAATAAGTGCTCGAGGAACATCCGCACATGCTCCTTTGGTCCGGTCTGTCTGCTCTCGTATTGCTTGCGCTGCCTGATGTACGTGGGTTCGTTTTCCACCACCGACCGCTGGATCACGAGCCGCATGCGCTTCGAAACCGGATGCAAGACCTCCCATGCACGGCCGCACGTGTAGATGGGGCCTCGATGATCGAAAGAGCGCAATTAGCCACCGCGATCAAACATGTAATCGAACTTGTCGGATGACGACTCGTAGCCACCCCTGAGAACCCGAGCGAGCCGGTCAAACGAGCGGTTCTGATTGCTAGAGTACACGGTCAACGCACGATCCATCACGGCATCAACGAGGGCCTCTCCGCACTGAGTGTATAGCTTGTGCACGCACTTCCGCGAGCAGCACGGCGACTGCTCGCTAGCCTCCTTAGCGAGCATGAGGCGGATATAGTCGCGAGTGGTGCGCTTGCCGATCAGAGACGATATCTTGCCAGTCTTGCTGTCGGCGACCTCATCGGAGCCCTTGCCCCATTTGTACTTCCTTTTCTCAACCTCCTTGCGATCACTAGCACGCGCGTCGCAATCACACGAGTACCCGCTGCGGCACGCACACGGCGGTACTGAAACCGTAGTGTCCGACGCGCCGGATCCTGGAGAAGAGGCCATGGTTTCGACCGCCGCCATGCTGCAGCGTGGGGCGAGTGGGGGCAATGAAGGACTGTGATCTGTGGTGAGGAAGAGTGACGGCCGATGACCGTTCTCGGACGGGCCGTTGACTGGGGTGCATAATATCTAATTACAGGTAATAATTATTGAACGACCTGATGACTCAAAACACATGATCGGTACTGAGCAAGAATACATACTGCCATACAAATAAGCTTATGTAAGTCGTACTACAGAAAACATTTCGGAAATATATCCGTGATAGTATTTCGTGTTATCTCGTTTTTTTTTCGTATTACGTAAATAATTATGCACTAGTAGGTACAACCGGAATCCAATCCAAGAAACATATCATCGCATAAAGGAATATTTTTGCCACGATACTGTACTCTCGTACCGTTATGACTCTCAAATAGGAAATATAGTATCTTCCAGTAATAGTAATATTTAGTCGCAGTAGTTTGCCCTGTATATTCGTCGGGGTGCCAAATAAATGAACCTGATGACGACGAGGTGCAATATAGTGCGCGCACGCGCAATGTTGGTCCAACAGGGGTCAGAGCGGCGACAGACGAAAACAAGATCATTTCCATCTATCCCTCACCGCTACCCACCCAGAAACCCGCTCATCTACCGCGTCAACCAACCTACAGCCAGAATGGCGCCGAAGAAGAACGAGCATGCCAAGGACAAGGAAGACAAGGACGACGTCACCCCAAGCGAGTTGCGCGCGCGTACAGTTGCGAGTTGCCTGCCTGGTCGAAGCGTGATGCGGCCAGATCTAGCGAGTTCGCTTAGGGTTCCCTCTAGAGACGGTGTAATCTAGGACCGTTCCAGGAGGATAGGCAGACGAGTCGGAATAGACATCCAAACGAGACGATCGGTATCATGGTCGTGCACGGTAGTATGACGTCCCAGCCATCGAGACCGCCGCGGCTGGCCGGGTAAGAATGCTAATTGGTGGTGGTCGGGGGTGAGGGGTGGAGGGTGGTCAAGTGGACCTTGTACCCGTTCTCCTCCGTCACGAGTGGTTTAACATCAGTGTCAAGCGTAGTGGTTAAAGACATAATATTATAAAACCGCAATACTTAATATATTGAAAATAGTTCTGTCATCAACGGGGCGAAAATAAGTTCTTTAATCAGTGGGACGAAATCGGTCTGTCATCAGTGGGACGAAATCGGTCTGTCATCAGTGGGACGAAAACGGTATGTCATCAGTGGGACGAAATTGGTCTGTCATCAGTGGGACGAAATTGGTATGTCATCAGTGGGACGAAAACGGTCCGTTATCAGTGGGACGAAATGGGTATGTCATCAGTGGGATGAAATCGGTATGTCATCAGTGGGACGAAATCGGTATGTCATCAGTGGGACGAAATGGGTATGTCATCAGTGGGACGAAATAGGTATTGTCTATTTGTGCGAGAGGTCACATGTGACCTCTTACACATGATACAGGTCACATGTGACCTCTACCAATTTTGGCTATTTACTTTTGGACTAGATGGCATGATGCCTTAGACAGCTGCATAAACCTGCTCTAATGTTTCGCCCCGACCTCAGAAAATTTACAGTGCAACGATCCGCGGGCATACGGCACCGCGGCACCCGCCGGTAGATGGGGTTGATGTCGCATGTCAACCGTCTGCACACCGTGCAAACCGCACATCTCGGCCACCCGCCATGCGAGCAGAACACCACCCCTACGTGGTTAGAGGCGCGGAGGTGGTGGCACACGCCACCGCCTTCGACGAGGACAATACACACGCGTGGTCTAGGGCCACTTTCGGTGAGGATTGGGCCACCGCCACGCTCAATGGCGTCGTCCGAACGGTATCCGGTACGGTTGCGGTAGTGCGCTGGGAGGATGGCGACGAGGACGTCTGCACATTCGACGCGATGGAGCTGCGAGGCGAGACCCTCCGAGCTGCCCAGGCCAGTCTAGCCCAGCCCCGTAGCCCCAGTAGGCGTGGCGAAACGGGCGGCGAGGCCGGCGGTGGCGCTTCTAGCGGCGCTGAAGGTGGCGCGGCCTCGTCCGAGGACGAGCCGCTGTTTAACTACGCGGCCCGCGGCCGCGCGCCCGGCGCTGATCCATCCCCCTCACCGGCCCGCAGCAGCCCATCGCCTGCCGCCAGCGACGACTCCCACGACAGCACCGCGTCTGCAGGTAGCGACAGCGACAGCGACACGTCCCCGCCACGGGGCGGGGGCGGGCCGTGGCTCGACTGCTGGTGGACGCGCATGTGACCGCGATGGCGTCGCTGCGCGCGGCCGAGGGGGGCGTGGCAGCCGTGGCGGCCGTGGCAGCCCGTGGCCGCGGCCGTGGCCGCTCAGCCGCTCCCCTCACAACTGAGGTGGGCGAGCACATCGTGGAGGACACCGACTCCGAGGTGGAGGAGGAGGCTGAGGCCGACGCAGACAGCCCAGTGCGCGAGGAGTGTGGCGATATTTTAAAGATTGGCGCGCAAGTATGGAAAAAAACCATGGCCGCAGCATAGACCCCTTCCTCACAAACGGGCGTCAGCAGGCCGCCGCCTTTAAGCTCCACGGCCACACCGAAAAGCCGGTGCTGGACTACTTCTCGGCTTGCTTCCCCGCAGGCTTGGTGGAGGACATCGCGGCCAGCATGACTCGGCGCGGCCGTGAGCTGGGCTATGGCGCTCTTTGGGAGGTAACTTCCGGGGAGTTCTGGATGTTCTTGGCCTACAACATGGCCATCCTCATCATCCACTCTGGCGGCCCCAAGGAAGACCTTTGGCTGAAGCCCGGCAACGAGAAGTACCACGGCGCTTTCTTCACCGCGCCTGACCTGGGGCAATACGGCCTCCAGTATTCCACCTTCCGGCGCATGATGCGGGCCTTCACGCTGCCCACCTACGGGGACACCACCGACCCCTTCGACCCAGTGCGCCAATTTGTGGACTGCTGGAATGCCCGAATGGTGAGCATGCTCAGCCCCGGGCCCTTAATCACTGTGGACGAGTCAATGGGGCTTTGGACTGGCAAGCGCCACAAGGCCGCTGTCGCGGCTGGCGGCGACGGCATGCTGGGCTGGATTTTCGTCGGCCGCAAGCCTACCAACCGCGGGCGTGAATCACACACCACTGCGGACTGTGAGACAGGCTGCATTGTCTTTGTGGAGCCGTACGAGGGGGCTGTGCGCATGGCGAGCAAAGAGTTCATCCCCGAGTGGGGTAAGAATCCTGCCAAGTGCATCCGCTGTGTGAAGCCGTGGTTCGGTAGTGGGCGTTGTGTAATTGCCGATTCCGGCTTTGCGTCGGTGAAGTGTGCGCAAGGCCTTGCGGAGCACGGCCTCTTCATGATTGGCAATGTCAAGACTGGCAGCGCTGGCTTTCCTAAGCAGTTCTTGCTGAGCAACCTGAAGGAGAGAGGCGATCGCGTCTGCCTGACATCATCCATCAAGACCAACAGCGGGCAGGAATGGAGCCTGCTTGCAGCGGGAGACCGGGACAAGCAGCCCATGTCATTGCTGGGCACCGCCGGCACCTCTTAACATGGGGGATGCTATGCAACGTGCATACAGTGTGTTGAAGGCTGACGGCTCGTTTGAAGTGCGGAAACTCATCCTTGAACAATGGGACATCCACATCACCTACCGCCGCAACTTCAATGCTGTGGATATGCACAACTCAAAGCGCCAAGGCCCAGCCTGCTTTGAGGATTCGTGGAAAACACACCGGTGTTGGTGGGTGCGTGACTTTCAAATGCTTGTTGGCATGTCCGAGATCAACGCATTCCTGTGCTGGCGGCGTTTCAAGCCTGGGGAGCGGCATTGCAGTCCGGATCTCTTCCGCCGCCGGCTGGTACACCAGATGATGTACCATCCTATCCTGATGCGAGAGATAGGTGAGAAACAAGCCCTCCGCTCCATGGAACCCCGTAATGAGCACTACTTGATCAAGAATCCTGTCTCCAAGAGTGTGACGAAGAATAGCAAGGGGCGGTGCCAGCGTAGAGTTTGTAGGTTCTGCGACAGAAAGACAGGGTACCACTGTGCATGCACGCCATGGGTAGAGGGGATGGGGCAAGAAATGGTCATGTTCATTTGCGGTCCAAAGCAGGACCGGGAATGCTTCCGCAAGCACAATGGTGGGCACAAACCCGTCAACAAGCGCAGTGCTGCCCTTAGAAAGCATTGGGAACAATTCAAGCGCCCACGGGGTGAGCTTGACACAACGGCTTAGCAGCGTGGGCTAGTGGAAGCGCGGGCTGGTGGCGCACAACCATCATTAACATATCTATTGTGTAATGGATTGCTCAAACATTTGCATGCATCAAATGTAGTGTTTCCCAATATCATTTGGGTCATTGCAAATGTGCCACAACCAGCGTTGGTATTTTTCCGGCATATGGTTCGGTGTCACATAGCCGCTGAAGTTGGATATAGATACAGGTCACATGTGACCTCTACCAATGCCTTGCAATGCTACCACTAGACTTAGCTTTTTTTGCCCCGTGCTGATTTATGTTGTATGACAAAGGGTTTACTACATTGCAAACCCGTGTGGTGCACATGAGACACAAAAGCAAGATGAATATTGGGTATGGGGCGGAATGAGGTGTGACACCCGCGATGATCGGCCCCGGCGCCTTGCTACCCCCCGGGTAAGCAAGGTGCGCAACACCCCAAAACCTTTCCCGATGGTGTTCAACCTCCCACCATAGTCAGAACAACCTCAAACTCTAAACATATTATAAGCTGCATTGATTTTGAGCTGATTGGCATGTCGTGATGTGCCGTGGAAATTTGGTACGGCACGGGTCACATGTGACCTCTACCTGGGTCAAATAGACAGTATGTCATCAGTGGGACGAAACCGTTCTGTCATCAGTGGGACGAAATAAATAGGTATGTCGTTAGCGGGACAAAACCTTATGTAATCAATGGGACGAAAACCGTTTGTCACCAGTGGGACGAAAATAGGTCTGTCATCAGTGGGACGAAAACCGTCTGTCATCAGTGGGACGAAATAGGTATGTGACCCGTGAGCAGAAAACGGTCCGTCATCAGTGGGACGAAATTGGTCTGTCATCAGTGGGACGAAATCGGTATGTCATCAGCGGGACGAAAACGGTCTATCATCAGTAGGACGAAATCGGTATGTCATCAGTGGGACGAAATCTGTCTGTCATCAATGGGACGAAATCGGTATGTCATCAGTGGGACGAAATGGGTCTGTCATCAGTGGGACGAAATCGGTCTGTCATCGGTGGGACGAAATCGGTCTCTCATCAGTCGGACGAAAAAGGTGTGTGACCGGTGAGCCGAAAACGGTATGTCATTAGCGGGATGAACTCGATTTGTAATAGCGGGTCGAAAACGGTCTGTCATCAGTGGGACGAAATCGTCATGTCATCAGTGGGACGAAAACGGTCTGTCATCAGTGGGACGTAAATGGTGTGTCATCAGTGGGACGAAAATGGTTTGTCATCAGCGGGACGAAATCGGTATGTCATCACTGGGACGAACACAATTTGACGGAATCTTAGTCATGAATAGGTCGAAGGTCCCGGCGGACATCAAAACCTACAGAGAAAGCAAGACCGTTCGACGCGCTCGGATAACTTGTTTCGAGAAAAAGTAAGGCGTCTTCTTCCATCCCCGAGGAGCCGGCGGCGAAGAAGAGCCGTCTAGCCTCAACTGCCGCGAGACAAGGCGAAGCATTAGGTAACCCTTGAAACCGAGCCTTTCGACAGGGAGAGTGCCCCCTTACAGCACGCACTCGCAAGGAGAAAGATCGGCCGCCGCTGTCTTGAGGGCTTGAATCAAGAGCGGCCAAGTCCTCTCAAATGCTAAAATGCAGACAGCACGAAGGTTGATCGATTACAAAAAGCTTATGCAAAATTAATACCAATCATGTCCTTACCTCTCCTATATTACTTGCGTGTGATTCATGTGTTATCTAATTATATTGAAATTGTGTGTTTTGATAGGTTCGAAAGGACGCTCAGAGGAGCCACCAGCGCCAAAGGCTCCAAAGGAATCCAAGGGAAAAGAAAAGGTTTCCGAGACGACTGTGACTCCAAGTAATTGTGACTGAAATTATTAAACCTTCCCAGCAAGAATCCCGGAAGTTTGTGAGTTATGGTGACGACCCAATAGGACGTCAGTTGGCAAAGAGAAAGGCAACTGCGTCGGAACTTGCGAGTAAATCGGGATCCCCTGGTAAAAAAATATCGATTGGCTTTGATGCAACATGTCATTGCTTTTCAATAGTTGATCTTGATGCCCATACCGCAGGTGTGTTGAGTACTCTCTACTCATTCTTTTCAGGTTCCCCGACTCAAGGCTCTTCTCTGGCCAAGGGGACGCTTCAAGTACCATAAACAGAACCTCTGATAGAGAACGACCCGGAGCCGGAGCCCGAACTTGAGCCCAAGAATGTGCCCGAGCCTGAACCGGAGCCAGAGCCGGAGGCCGAGCCCGAGCCAGAGCAACAGCCCGAGCCAGAGCCCAAGCCTGAGCCTGAGCCGAAACCCGAGGTGAAGCCGAAGCCCGAGCCCGCCTGAACTGTTGAACTTGAAGCTCCCACCGAAGTGTCTGATACCAAAACTCCTGGGTCGACTACCGGGCAAGTGTCTGGTACTGGAGCCTCTGGTTGTGGTGCGGCGACTGCCGAAAGGGTCCAAAGAAGAGTGCCAGCACTTCTCAGTGCCGGTACGGATGAAGACCTCTCCGGCACGGGAGAGGAACAAAGGCAACGGGTTTTAAACCTCGACGTCAGCACTCCTGCACCCGTCAAAAAGGCAAAGCTCATGAAGTATGCCACTTATGTCGACTGCCACGGCGTCGGTGTGGAGCGGACAGATGAAGACACCTATATCGACTTCAGTGATAGGAGATGAACCATACACGGGTTTAAAAATCCTGGCGGTCGAGTGGAGATCTATCTCTACACGGAATTGCATTCGACTAGCCCCTTGACCGGCAAAGACTTCTTCGATGATCCGAAAGCGCGATTTCTCGCATGCGTCGGAAAAATCTTGGATGCGAGGCTGGAAGAATACGATCAGTATGAGGTAAGTAAGGATCATTTGAGGCTTTTGAATTTACACGGCGTTGCAAGTTTTGATGTTCCTGTGCGTGCCCGCGCAGATCCATCTGTAACCTCGTCGCTTGGAATTGCTCATATGGAACCTCATCGCTTGGAATTGAGCAAGGAGATGAGGATCTCAGCCACCTTTGAGAATTTGATTCTCCATGCGATCTAGCCGCCACTCGCATCTCAGCCGCGGTTCCAATCGTACTACGCATGGCTGGTCTTTGGTCGAGCGTAAAGTGATGGCGCAACTGCTGAAGGGCTTTGCGCTTGAAGAGATCACCGTCTCTGACTTGACCAACATTGACCAGGATTTCGTGAACGCTCTTCCAATCGGCGAGTATTTCGCCGTCCTGCCGGCCTTGACAGTCTTCCACCACACCGGTGCCGTCGACTGGATCTCTTACGCGGCAAAATCAGAGTCGAAATTGCCGATCCAGAGGTAAAGACTTCTCAGGGTGGTGACATCAACATGCTACTCGCCGATAAAGTGAACCTCGTCACCGACGAGGACACGGGGCTACCTCACATTTTCAGCTTCCCATCCGAGAAGTTCGTCGCCCCACCGGCGGAATTTGAAATCCGGTATCCCAAGCTACGAGACTGCAACATGGTGGCGCAAAGCTACATGGTAAATGCCCATCAGATTTGAATGATCTGTTGTACCTCATAATCCCGAAGAATCCAACGCGACGACTGGCATATTTTAATTGTTTTGCAGAGGAACCCTTCTTTGTCCGCCGTTTTTTTTCGAGTGTCCTTCCCGGTAGTCAAGCAACAAAGTATCCCCTTTCAGTACGAGCCCCTCGCTCTGACCATGTCCGACTTCTAGGACCAAGTGGGGACATACGAAGGCAGGCAGGCGCTGAGGTTGGCGGAAGATTTGTCCTACGAGCCCGAAATCGACATGGTCGTCAACTACCTGACTTACATGGACGCGCGCCATGGCAACATCGACGGCAGCCACAGACGCGACGCGAAGCGCATGGGCAAGTTCAACTACCCGGAGACCTATTGGGACAACAAGGGCATTTGCTACACGTCGGACAAGATGTATACCGGCCTCTCCCCGGAAGTCTGCCGCTACATGTCGATGAAGCTCAACGAGGCTGATCAAACTGTAGTCGGGGACACATCCATGCACAAACTACTAGTGAGTGACAATAGCCAACACCTCCCACACCATTATTAGCCCTGGGATAATTTGTCCGCGGAACGAAATAGGTATATCATCAGCGGGACGAAATCGGCATTTCATCAGTGGGACGAAATCTGTCCGTCATCAGTGGGACGAAATCGGCATGTCATCAGTGGGACGAAAATATGTTTGTCATCAGTGGGACGAAAACCGTCTGTCAACAGTGGGACAAAAGAGGTATGTGACCCGTGAGCAGAAAACGGTCCGTTATCAGTGGGACGAAATGGGTATGTCATCAGTGGGACGAGAACCGTCTGTCATAAGTGGGACGAAAACGGCATGTCTCCAATGGAACGAAAACATGTCTGTCATAAGTGGGACGAAATAAATAGGTATGTCATTAGCGGGACGAAACATTCAGTCATCAATGGGACGAATTAGGTCTGTCAGCAGTGGGACGAAAATAGGTCTGTCATCAGTGGAACGAAATAGGTATGTGACCCGTGAGCAGAAAACGGTCCGTCATCAGTGGGACGAAATGGGTCTGTCATCAGTGGGACGAAAACGGTCTGTCATGAGTGGGACGAAATGGGTCTGTCATCGGTGGGACGAAATCGGTCTGTCATCAGTGGGACGAAATCTGTCTGTCATCAATGGGACGAAATCGGTATGTCATCAGTGGGACGAAAAAGGTATGTCATCGGTGGGACGAAATCTGTTGAAATCGGACGCGACAACAACAATCGTCGACGTCACAGCCGGGACTGGGACAACCGCGGTGCGTGAGGGGTGCAACCCGGGTGAATGACATAACAATGCGATAAAGCATAAAAATAACGCCTTGTGCGATTTGCCACGCCTACATGTCGCTGCGGCCTTTTGTGTGTTTTGGGACTGCTTTAGTCCGGACGACCACTAGTTTCCACACATGAACTTGAGTACCGTCCCCATTGACAACCAAAAGACGCAAATCGCAGGGATAAAATCCAGGATGAAGTCATGGATCAAAGAGAAGCCATGGGACGAGACTCAGAGACTGCGTCCAGATGACTTCGAGAAGTGGCCGGGTCTACCCCTTCCAATGACCCTAGAAGAGCAGCGGGAGGAGCTTAAAGCGGCGGAGAAGAGGAGACACAAGGCGGCAAGGCGCCGAGGGGATTACTTGGTCGAAGTTTCTGACAATGATGATGATAATGATGATGAGTAGTATACGTTTCCACAAAAAAGACTTCTCGAGCCGCTCGTATTTATGTCCCAGCTTGGACGGAGTTTCATCCCCCGACGGCACAAACTATTTGTAACCATTATAACGGTTCCTTCACTCTTGATTTGTCCTTTCTTGGACGGAATTGTTTTCCCGACTTGGCACAAATGAAACAACCGGCCTTCCAGTCAGCTATCAATCCCACTGCTGACCCCAAACCCTAATTTAGACCTACCCACAATGCACCGCATGACTCGGTGCAAAATAGGTTGAAATACTGTTGGGTGTTCTACTGCGAGAAACTTGCCGCGCAACCCCAAAACCCCTCTTGACAAGGTGCACCAATTGGTGCACCGGCCGCCATCTAGCTGTCCTACAGATATCACTTCCACACTTGCAACACCCAATGAAACCTAAACCCTGCCCATTGTCAATCTAGTATGGAATTGCTGCCCACCACGTCTCGGGAACGCGGCGACGAGGTCATGGAGACATCTAACGACACCAAACCGTTGCCTACAACACGTTGCCACTGCATCTTACCCATTGCATCAGCCAAGTAAATGCATATTCAGATCGCAGTTCGTTGGCCGCTCGGTATCAGTTCGGACCGAGCTCATTTCGGTTCGGGAAGTTCGGATAGTTCAGTAGTTCGGTTCAGTCCGAACTGCGGTTCAGTTCGGTCCGAACTGTATTCAGCCGAACTCCCTGAATTATGTTAGGTCGGAACCTAACTCGGCCGATGTGAGTTCGGCACAACCCTTGTTAGAACCCGTCCCCCGTCTCGTCCGCCCGTATCGTAAGGCGCTTATTGCCTTTTCGGGTGGTTTCCTGATCGTCTTTTGTAGCTAGCTAATGTGTTAACTACTTATGGCAATAAGGCCACTTACGCCATTGCCGAGTGTGTTAGTATTTTTTGGTATTTTCTCATGAAAATACTGGAACACTGTGTCGCGGCGACCCTAACGCGATTACATTTTTTCGAGTATTTTAGTATATTATTTCAAAACACTCCCTCGACTCGGGGGGGGGGGGGGGGGGGGGGAGGGCTATTTTCATCAAAATATTCCGCCCTCGGCGCCACCCGAGAGAGTATTTTAGTATTTTGGCTCACTGTACATAAATGCTTTACATCTAGTTCGGACCCAAACCTGCCGGGCATCCCGCGCGCGGGCCTGCCGAATCACCACCCGGCGGGCTGCGGCTGCTACGAGATTTCCTCTCCAAACGTCATTATACCGAGTGCCACCCCCGTGAGAGAAACCTTCCCGCTTTCCGACGACAGTGAGAAGGATGGGCGAGTCCCCGCCCGTTGACAACGAGGCGGGCGATGGCGGTGGTGCTGCGCCTGCAAGGGGCCCCGCACCGCCTCCTACGGAAAAGGGGAGCTCCCCCTCGCCAGCTGAGGCGTCTGCTGATCTCGAGCAAGACCCCAAGGACGACAACCAGGTCAAGAAGGGAGAGGCGCACGCCGCGGCGGAGACATGACGACGGTAGAGGCGGTTTTGTATGCCCGTGCTGGAAACGAAGCTTACCCGCGAGGCACGAGGCGCGAGGAGGAGGCACCCGCGAGGCACGAGGCGCGAGTCGCCGATGATCGCCCTCTACAAGCAGCAAGCTGAGGAGCTGGAGCAAATCCGCCAGCAAGAAATACCTGTACTGAGATACTGTGCCGCCAATTCCGTCAGCGGTATGAGTACTTTGGTATTTTGGTATTTTCCGGCCTCGAATACCAAACTAAGCGGCGCTTCGCGCCGGGGATTTGTGGAGGTGCCCCTACCTCTTGGGTTGAGCCTCGTGCGGGATGCGGCCCGCTTTCAGCCGGCTTGTAGTGTTGATCTTTCAGGTCTGTTTTTAGCGGTAGATTTGTTAACTAAGCGGCGCTTCGCGCCGGGGATTTGTGGAGGTGTCCCTACCTCTGGGGCTGAGCCTCGTGCGGGATGCGGCCCGCTTCCAGCCGGCTTGTAGTGTTGCTCTTTCAGGTATGCTTTTAGCGGTAGATTTGTTAAGGAGTTTTTAAAAGAACAGTAAGGCTGCATTTCATTTTCGGCCGTAACCGTAGTCGCGAATATTCGTATGGGTATTAAAATGCTCTTAGGAACCGCAAATTCGGCATGTTTACGGTTGCGGCCGGCACCGTGAAATGTGACATCCCAGTATCCGCCGTTATTTTCGTCGTCGCCCTCGCCCTCGTCCTCACCCCCTTCGTCCTCGCCCTTCTGATCGTTGTCCTCGGTGCTCTCGTTGTTACCCCGCACGGCGCGGTTAGCCAACCCACCTCCAGGCCCAACTTGCTCTTCGTTCTCCTCGTCCGCCCAGAAGTCGTCGTCATCCATGCCCGTAGCGTATGGAAGCGGGGCTTGCGGCCGTGGCGGCGCGGGCGGGGAGGGGGTTTGGTGGCCATCGCGAGCAGTCGCTCGCTTGGGAGTGTTTTGGATAGCTTGATGAGCACCCAACACGGCACGATGTGGTCGGGCGACTTGCAAATGAGCCAGGTCGGTGACGTTTGACCGCACCCCTCAGTCTTGTGAGTTCAAACGTTCAAACGGGCCCAGCATCAGCACGCCCTGGCGCCCGGGCTGGTGCCGGGCCGAGCAGCAAGCAGGGCGCCGCCTGGCCCCTACGACCCTTTGCGGCCGGCCTGTACATTGCGCTGAGCATGTATATTCAGCATAAAGTATTACTTCGATTTACGGCTCAGCGAGCCATATTTAGGGCGGTCGTAATTATTGCGATATTTGCGACCAGCAAGGCCAGCCGCAAATCCTCGAGCCGCAAATCCGCCAGTTCACGGTTACGGCTCAATAATACAACTCCGTATTAAGCGTTTACGACTATTCGCGAGCCGCAACCGTAAATTCGTACCGGTACCCGTACGATTATTTGCGGTTACTACGGCCGAAAATGAAATGCCGCCTATGGATTATCAATTTTTAAATAAATCAAATCTTTCAGCCGGCTTGTAGTGTTGATGTTTCAGGTCTAGCGGTAGATTTGTTAATAAAAAAATTTAATAAGAGCAGCATTAATTTTAAAAACTAGGGGATGGGGGGGGGGGGGCGGGGGGGGGGGGGGGGGGAGGGTTACTGCTTGGGCTGCAGCCAGTTCTGCGCTCGGATGTAGACTTGCTCTATATATGCTAGGGATCGGATGGCGGCGTCGGCCGCACGGCGAGCGCATGGCGCGGTGGTGATCTGGTTTCGGAGCAGCTGGCCCGGAGACCCGGACTGGAGCCTGAAGCTCCTAGAGGAACGAATAACATAATCCTTATCCGCCGCATCAGCCCTGAGCGCATGCAGCGCCGCGGCACTGAGCATCGCTCATCAGCGGCCGAGGGGGTTGCACTGTGAGATTCAGATGTGACGTAAATGTGCCCTACTGGTGACGAACGACGACATACGGGGACGATACGGGACGGACGAGGGACGTGGATTTCATACCCAGTAGCGACGACTATCGCGCGCGACCTGTAAAGTACTATATGAATTTCTCGTTTCCATAATTTCATCAAATTGATATGCGCACGCGGGCTCGCGTGTCGCCCGCCGACGCGGAGCACCCGGGCTAAGTACATGCGGATGTACGCACTCATTGCACATCGCCGCACATCGCTGACCGCACATCGCTGACCGCTGACCCCGCGGTGTGCGGCGATGTGCGGCACGACGGGCGGAGGTGTGGGCGGATGTAGGTGGTACGGTAGGTGGTAGGCGGTAGGTGGTGTTCGTAGGTGCGCGTTTTAATGCAGCCGCCCTAACTGCTGATGATTGTGTAACGCCCCAGCACGCGCATGAAGTACGGGGTCGCCTGACGGTCACCGCCGCTCACCGTTGAATCAAGCGCGGACAGCCGCGCACTCGCATCTGTGTTGCCTGCCGGTGGTGGGTTACATCCACCCCAACTCTCAACCCCCCCCCGCCCCCCGCGCGCGGCAGCAGGCATGCCGGCAAAGGGATGGATAGCGAGTGTGTCGAAGGATGGCGTGTACTCATGCAAGCACTGCCGGGGCAATGTGACGGGCACATGTGATAATATGGCGCGAGAGCGGCAATTTCTAAAATTCCCGAACTGTAGCCACTCGTTGAAGCGTGCGGCTAAGTTGCGCCGCAAGGCCGCCTTATCACAAGCAGCAGCAGCAAGGGCGGCAGCAGCAGCAGCAGCAACAACAGGGTCGGCAGCAGGAGTAGCTGCAGCCGTCGGAAACGGCCCGCCGGCGCCGGTCTCGGACGACGGCGGCTCGAAGGTGGACGATGTGATGGGCGTGGGGGAGGACCCCGTTGGCGAAGACGGTATGGACATCGACGCGCCTGCGTGGCCGCCGGCGGGCGTGGAACCCGCGATGAGGGCGTGATATGGAAAGGCGATCCCGGCGACTTCTACATGAAGGTCATCGCCAAGAAGTTCCGGGGAGTATGGCACTACGGCGTGATAACCGGCGTCGTTACCGAGTGGGTGTTGGAGGACTACGGCGGGGCGACCCAGTGGCGCGCTGTTTTCGAGGACGGGGACATTGTGGGCCTTCTGCGTTCAGAGGTGAGTGGGCCCGGCCTGCGTGCTGGTGGCACCACTCAACTGCGGTTGTATGGAATCACACGCACCCGCCCGGTCGGCGTGGCAGGTTGTGGAGCCTATGGCGGCTGCCCAGGAGCACCCCCCTGTGGATGCGGACGGGGAGGCTCGCTTGGTAACCGTCCATGAAGGCGATGACTTGTCCAGTGAATCACGCACCTTGCCCGGCGTGCGTTCAACACAACCCGGCTGGCGGAGGCCAAGCAGAACACTGGCTGCCATGGCGTGTGCCATGTGCATGTGGTCCTGGGCTATGTCAGCATGGTCAACCTCTTCCCCCTCGCGCCGTTCCACCTGTTTTTTTTGGATTGGGAAGGGACTTCTGGAGGAAATTTGTCACCGTGCAGGGCCACATTGGATTCCGAGCTATGAAGCAGGAAGACCGGCGCCAGGCTTTAGTCCCGATACCCAGCAACTTTGAACGCGGGTTGCGCCCTTCGTTTGCAGTGTCCAAGAATCGAAAGGTAAACCCCCCCCCCCCCCCCCCCCCCCCCGGGCGTGGGCGTGGGCGTGGGCGTGGGCGTGACGGCATTCCCCTCCATGACTGCAGGGTCAGGCAAGGTGACGGTGCAGTCCGGCCGGGTCATGGAGGACTGCTTGCACCACATGGAAACGTTTTCCATTCTTAACGCCGGTCCGCTGCTCGAGGAGGCCCGGGTGAAGGCGATCATGACCGAGAAGGAGCTTCGCGTCCCCAGGCGGTGCTTGGGCACATGTACAAGCGCATGCAAGGAGCTGCGTGGTTCGTCACGCGGTGGGGGTTGCAGAATGTGCTGACGGAGGAGGACGGCCCCGAGCGCAAGGCGCAGGTGGACGCGCTCACTAGGGAGGGGAGGACTCGATACCCAGCGCGGCGCCAAGGCGCGGCGGCCGGGGCAGCGCGGCGCCAAGGCGCGGCGGCCGGGGCAGCGCGGCGCCAAGGCGCGGCGGCCGGGGCAGCGCGGCGCCAAGGCGCGGCGGCCGGGGCAGCGCGGCGCCAAGGCGCGGCGGCCGGGGCAGCGCGGCGCCAAGGCGCGGCGGCCGGGGCAGCGCGGCGCCAAGACAGCGCATACAGCGGAATCGGCGGAAAGGGATGCATTACAAGCTGTGGACGGCAGCCGCTGAAAACTATGCGGTCATGCCGCAACAACCCCAGCACTGGCTTCTGGATACCTCTGATCTGGCTGGCGGCGGCGGGCTGCGGGATGCAGGGCCGCATGACTGAGGTGGCGGTGCTGGTGAGCCCGGAGAGTCTGCATGCGGCGGAGGCGGCGCAGCCGCATAGGCACTAGACAATGCTCTGAAGCGAGCCCCAATTGTCTGCCCAGCGCCTGCCCCAATGTAACGCACCAGCTTGGCAGCAATTGGCAGCTCTTTTGCCCCCCCTCCACCCCACAGACACACTACCAATACCAGTTTCTCATCCCGGCGGGCAGTTGATGCGTATACCCAGGCTTGTGCGTACGCGGTGCGGGGGGGGGGGGGGGGATCACTATAGCTAAGCTAGTGATGTGAGATATGAGTGCAGCAACAGATATTGTGCAAGACATAATACGATGGCATGCAAGCGGGTCCCCGCTCTTCCACAATCAATGGCCATGCTCCCTCTTGCCCCGCCCCCGGTGCCCTTTAGCTGCTCTCAGCATCATGAGTGGGATGGGCGGGGCAGCGGTTGCTACCGAGTGAGGCGTAGCATCGTTTGCAGTAGCAACGCAGCCTTTCCGGTGTGACGCCGCTTGGATGTAACCCAGCAGTACGCGCAAAGTGCAAGTGCAAGCTGCTGATGGCGGGGATCCCGGGCGGGGGGGGGGGGGGGGGGGGGCGGGGCAGCGGCTGTGGGATAGGCGCGGCAGCGGTTGCTACAGAGTGAGGCGTCGCATCGTTTGCAGTAGCAACGCAGCCTTTCCGGTTGCATAGTGTGACGCAGCCTGGATGTAACCCAGCAGTACGCGCAAAGTGCAAGTGCAAGCTGCTGGTGGCGTGGATCCACGCGAGGTCGCAGGACGGTGCGCGAGGGGGGGGGGGGGGGGGGGGGGGGGGGGGGGCAGCGGCTGTGGGATAGGCGGGGCAGCGGTTGCTACCGAGTGAGGCGTAGCATCGTTTGCAGTAGCAACGCAGCCTTTCCGGTTGCATAGTGTGACACCGCTTGGATGTAACCCAGCAGTACGCGCAAAGTGCAAGTGTTACACGTCCGTGTGCCCCACCCAATGACATTGCGCCCGACCTCACTGACGGCATGTCTCGCTCTCCTTCAGCTCCTGGGCCGTCCGCCGCCTCACCCTGCGCACCCTACCAGCCGCGCGTGCCTTCTCGGAAGCCTCACACACGGCGGCGCGAGTCGCGTCGTGGAACGCGTCCCTGACATGGCGGAACTCCGCCCTCACCGTGGCCGTGGTCGGGCAGGGGACTGCCCGCTGATGGGTCGCCATGCATGGGTACTTGGGGCCGCACAAAGCCGGGGTGCCGTCGCAGCAACACTCCCAGTCCGTCCGTTGGCCGCAGTCCACGCATGACGGGCGTCCGGCCAGGACACGCACATGATAGTGCATGTGGCCGCCTCCCGCCACTGCTCGTAGTGCTCCGGTCAACATTGCGACGAGCAAGTCGGCATGTCCCGCAGGTGGCTGCGGGGCGGGTGGCGCGAGCGCAGCCTCGCTCGCCTCGACAACCCCCTCAGCCCGATCAGTCGCCTCGACCACGGCCTCCTCCGCCTCCTGACGCGGCGCACCAGGCGCATCATCGTCGCCTGGCAGGGCGTCCCCCCCCCGCAACGGCGCCGTCGGCGGTGGCCGACGCCGTCGTGGCGGGGTGTTGTGAGGAGGTGGCCCTAGACATAGGTGGGGCCGGCACCGCCATGTGTTGCTCCACATGCGGTGCGGTTCCTGACGCGACAGCTCCGTCGCACCAGTACCGGCGCCGGCACCCCACGCCTGCTGGGCTTACCGCCAACCGGCATGTTTCCTTTGGGAGGCGGTTCATCCGCGTCGGAGGTGAGCGGCGGTGCCTGTGTGGGTGTGGATACTGCCCGGCCATTAGGGCTCCCGCCGCCTGCCGCTCCGCCGACCCACGCCGCGGCGTGTGCTGCGCCCCGCATAGTCGCCTCGAATATAATATACATGACGCGGGGACGGGAGGGGGGGGGGGGGGGATTCGTGCGTTTCGTATGTCGGCGGAAAGGTGTGCGAAGCTGCGGCTGGCGAAGGTGGTGGAAGTAAGCGTGGCGGCGTCGGCGGCGTATTACCGTGCGTGCATGCGTGCGCAACCCCGCGGCAGCAAGCGCCGGACTCGGCGTGTGCCGGCGGCAGAGCTGCGAAGCCATGGACACGGTACGGGATGCCAAGTCTGGCTAAGCAACTGCCGAGGCTGGCGGCTTAACCCCCATGTCCGGCGGTTGAGGGACGGAAAGTGCGTAGAAGTTGATCGGCAAAGCGGGCATATAAGCCTGGCTGTGCTAGGTTCCTATTAAGTAATGGCGGTTTGTGCTAAGTAATTCGTAGGGGTGGACCATGCAGCGCAGGTAGGGGGCGGTATAAATGAGGCCGGGCACATATACTGCTCCACGAAACGACACTGTCGCACGTGTAGTTGAATAGACGCCCCCCCCCCCCCCCCCCCCCCCCCCCCGCCGGGTCGGCCCGCCGACCCGCCACGGCATGTAATATCTGTCATGCATCGCCGGGGTATGTGTGAGTGGATGCCCCGCCGCCACATCCCCCCCCCCCCCCCCCCCCCCCCCCCCATTTACACTTGTGCACTCATTAAGTTTGGGCTGGTTTCGGAGCAGTACATGTACGTATGTATATACATACAATGGAACGTAGGACCTGCGCGGAAAGAGGCGGGGCTGGCGGAGTGCGTTGGGGGTGCGTAGAGTAGCGTGTTGGTGAGATTCGGGGTGCATCGGACGCCGGATGCCCATCCACCCAGCGTAAAAGACGCGTACGTAATATTCACACTATATATATTCACACGCAAATGTGTGAAAACCGGACATTCCGTGCCGGATGGGTGGGAATACGGCGTCCGATGCAGCCAAAACCCCAGCAACACGCTATTCTATGCACCGCCAATGCACTCCGCCAGCACCGCCTCATTCTCTGTCGATTTCGAAAACGCCTTCACATTATCCACCGCTAATTGCAATTGCCACCGTGTAATGTTGTCACGATGTGCGCACACAACAACACTTACTACCGGTTCCGACGCGGATGGAGGCGAGGCTTGCGGAGTGCGTTGGGGGTGCGTAGAGTAGCGTGCTGCAAATAATTGGGGTGCATCGGACGCCGGATGCCCATCCACCCGGCGTAAAAGACGCGTAATATTCACACTTTATTAACACACAAATGTGTGAAAACCGGACATTCCGTGCCGGATGGGTGGGAATACGGCGTCCGATGCAGCCAAAACCCCAGCAACACGCTATTCTATGCACCGCCAATGCACTCCGCCAGCACCGCCTCATTCTCTGTCGATTTCGAAAACGCCTTCACATTATCCACCGCTAATAATTGCAATTGCCACCGTGTAATGTTGTCACGATGTGCGCACACAACAACACTTACTACCGGTTCCGACGCGGATGGAGGCGAGGCTTGCGGAGTGCACTGGCGGTGCACAGACTAGCGGGAGACTAGATCCATTGTCGCTTATTTACAAGCACGGGCGGTGCTGCCAGACCTGATCGTCTACGGCCGATATAATATTCACACTATATTAACATCGGTGCACACCGCCGCACACCGCCGCACACCGCCGCACAACGCTGCGCGCGCACATTCGTCGCGCACATATACGCGCGCCCTACCGCACACATTATCCCGGATTCACTCGCCGTATCCATTACGCCGTGCTACTTCAACAATAAACATTGCGAAATTTCACCGACACAATGCCGCACCGACTAGCTCTTGACAATACGTGCATATAAATAGTAGTGGCGCGCTGCTCCTCGCCTCCGATGTGTCGTTGACTGCTGCGGAAGGCGGTCGTCGACTGGGTGTTAGTTTCTCCACCTCGGCCGCCCCCCCCCCCCCCCCTTCACCGCTCACAGCGCCATGGCCGACCTCGCCCCCCCCGGGCAAAAGTGGGCGGCGAGCCTTGTTGTCTCGCGTGTCCGCGCCGCCGGCATCGAGGAGGACGAGAAAGACATGAGGAAACGCGTGACAAGGTGGGCGCGCAACAAAACACTCCATCCTCCACATTAGCACGCACCCACTCGTGGCTAACTTGTGCCGCGCGCAGGTTCGTCCGGGAGCGCCGTAAGGCCCACCTCAACGCCAAGGCTTCCACAGTGCCAGCGGCGCAACTCGTGGTGGCCGAGGAGGCCGCATCCTCAGCCGCTTAAAGGCGAAACGATTGTGGCTTGTTGTGGGTGTCTGGGCACAGGGGGCGTCCCGACGCGAAGGTAAGGAAGCTCATGGCGGCGTCGTCGACGGCACAGCCTCCCGGGGTGGTGAAGACACTGACGGATGACAAGAAGCGGAAGAGGCCAGTGAAGAAACGCCGAGGTAAGAAACTGACGGTCGCGGAGTCGGAGGCGGAGTCGGAGGCGCAGGCGCAGGCGCAGGCGGAGGCGGAGGCGGAGGCGGAGGCGGAGGCAGCGAGATCGTCGAAGCGGAGGGTCCCCCGGGCACGCAAGAACAAGAACAAGCAGTAGCCCCCGCCCCCTTACCCCCCTCCCCTCACTCCCCCGGCGGGAGCGGCGGGGGGGGGGGGGGGGGGGGGGCGGCGGGGGGACCACGCCCGCCCGCCTCCCCCCCCCCCCCCCCCCCCCCCCCCGGGGCCACATTCCCCGATGGCAGCTGTCGCGAATATTGTAATTCAAACATTCTTCGGCAAACCGCCGCCTGCCCCCGCCCTCCCCCTCGCGAATATTTATGTAACGTGAGCACTCTTTGGCAAAACATGGCAGCCAAACCGCCCATCTGATGACCTTTGATCGGACGGCTGGCAGGCCCGTTCAGCAGTACTCGCTATAATGTACACAAAATTCCCCACTTTGGCCGAATAGTACGGCTGCGATTTGCGCTCCCATGTACTAATAGTCGTAGTTATCCACAGGACCACTCGTCATCGCGCCCGGGTTCGTACTAGATACCCGGTACCGGCTGAATAAATATATCGCGTACTACCCGGTACCACACGGACAACCTTGTACCTTATACGTCAGTGCCATGTAACAATTCACCGGGCTAGTACGACTACCAGAATGATGACAAAAAGGATTTATCGCCCGCCGGCAATAACGCCGGATGTACTCGCACGTAACTGGATGGACGTGCCGCCACCAGCAGCAGCCTTCACGGATAAATAATAGTCGCTAGTAGTAGTGCTTCGTCACCCGTATGTCACATTTGAATCTCACAGTGTTGGGGGGGGGGGGGGGGGGGGGGGTGACGATTTCACGGTTTCGTCGTCGGGGCTTGTGATTTTTTCAGCGACTACCCGTAATCGTGTGCCGTCGTCGATGAATGCCATCATCATATAGTATACACCCCTCCACATAAGTTTGGGGTCCTGTTTTTGGCTGAATTTGAAATGAAAAATTAAAAATTAGCCAAGTAAAGCGGGCCGTTGATTACTGGTGTGCGTTAGAAAAAGGCCAATAACAAACCCACCGCTGAAAGCAATAATGTATTAAAAGATCATCACTACAAGCGGCCCGCATCCCGCAGCGGGAGGCCGCGCCGGTCGGGCCGGTCGTCAGGTCTACGGGGCGGGCACGGCGCGAAACGCCAAGCCCGCCGCGTGTACCGGAACCGGACGCCGGACGCCGTCATTCGTCCATCGCCCGTCCGTCGACGGACGCCGGGCCCCGGGTCGGCGGACGCGGGGCTGTATATGTGAGTGACATGAGGCGGTTACACCATACCGGTATACTAATCTTTACACCATAATCAACAGTAAAAACGCGCTGCGGTACCGCGTTATTTTGGCGTATTAGACGAATATCAAGCGTGCTTGGGCTAGAATACACGCGCGTCCATTCTGAAACAAGCCGTACTCGCACCTGAACCGTGAAATCATACGACCGAATACCCAACGTATGGCGGTTCATTCACGAAGACGCAACACACACGTAGGAGGACGGACATTCGTGATTTTGTAATATGTTTCCGATATTTAAGTCAAGATTAATTCGTCTTTGTTGCGGGATTTTGACGGACTGTTGTAAAAGCGCCTAGAGATCAAACGAGCAAATATCGAACGTATGACGATTCATTCACGAAGGCGCAGCACACGCAGAGGAGGAGGAGGAGGAGGTGGAGGAGGAGGAGGACGCCTCAGAATTCGCCATAAAAACGCGGTGCTACCGGTATTGCTCCGCTCACACCGCGGGCAATTCGGAACCGCCTCCTCCGTTTTCTCCGCTCAACCCAAGAGGTAGGATTTTTTTTTTCAAGAGCAGTATTAATTTTTGAACATATCAAATCTACAAGCCGCGTAAAAGCGGTCCGCTGACTACTGGTGTGCGTTACAAGAAGGCCAGTAACAAACCCACCGCTAAAAGCAGAACTGTATTAAAAGATCAGCATTGCAAGCCGCGCCTAAAAGCGGCCCACATCCCGCAGCACGAGGCCGCGCCGGTCGGGCCGGTCGTCAGGTCTACGGGGCGGGCACGGCGCGAAACACCAAGCCCGCCGCGTTGTACCGGAACCGGACGCCGGATGCCGTCGTTTGACCGTCGCCCGTCCGCCGACGGACGCCGGGCCCCGGGTCGGCGGACCCGGGGTTGTATATGTGAGTGACATGAGGCGGCTACACCATACCGATATTGATATCTATCCTTACAGGCACCATAATTAGCAGTAAAAACGCGCTGCGGTACCGCATTATTTTGGCGTATCAGACGAATATCACGCGTGCCTGGGCTAGAATACACGCGCGTCCATTCAGAAACAGGCCGTACTCGTACCTGTAGTCTGTCGATCGCACCGCGCCTCCTGATATATATATCAGACAAGGCGCATGTCGGCATGTAATCAGACCATACTCCACCACCACACCAGTGGGATAGCACTACCTTGCCACCACGCGCATCTTCCCTCACATTGAGACCAAAAACGAAGTTGGGATCAAAGATTGGAGGAAAGAAATCGTCCGTATTTTTGATGAGCGGCGGCAAAATAGTCGTACTGGTATGAGAGATTTATGGCAATTCCTATATGGACGTTTCCTATTACTTAAACCCTTTTCGACACGGGTGGACGAGACAGTGGACAGGTACTAATCCCCGGGAACGGTACCGTACGGCTTTAATTCATCCCGTCCATCTTGCTTTGCGGGCTGTGCTTTCGATATGGGTGGACGATATTTTGGAGTGTTGGACATGATGAAATGGCGAATCGGACCGCGCGGTGACGAACTTGCTGGGATCGGATCGCCTAGCGACTACTGATGGCGCGAAAGAGATAGCGGCGCCGCAATCACCCGGACGGGGCGCCTTTTCGGAGGCTGCCCTTGCTTCGCAACCGCCGTATCCTGAGGAACCGATGCGTGGAACCCTCTCCACGCAGCGCGGACGAGCGGGAAGCCTGCGGGAATGAGCCGGTTTTAGGTGGCGCTTGCTGCGGCGGCAATTCACCGGACACCCCGGACGGCCGCCGGATAGACTCAGTGACTGCGACGACAACACTCCCGATTACACCGCCCGCATAGGGCGAGGATGCGACGGGGACATCTTGAGACGGGTCTCAATAAATTGGCGAGCGTAGTAGACGGCGTTTGGCACGCGGCGACGGATCAGAGTGCCCAGACTGCCGACGGCTCCCAAGTTGTAGCCTCGACGCAGAAGCACAGCGCGCTTGATGGTGACCGACGTGGAGATGGGGGATGCTGGGGGGACGCCGCGGCGCGCCCGGAAGTAGCATGAGATGGTGCATGTAAGTGCACTAAATACTGTTCTGTTTAGAAACTCGTCCACTGAGCGATGGATGAGATCAACGATTTGGGGCGATTTCAACATGTAGTTCATCGCCCACGGCAGTGGACGAGTTGATACAAGACGCCCGTCGAAGTACGCGTGGACGAGATGCTTTTGTACGTGTTTTGTACGGGTTACAACTAGGGTTGTGCCGAACTCGGGTCTGTTCAGGGTAGTTTGGGAGTTTGGGCAGAAACCGAAATGAACCCCCCGAATTCAGGTAGGACTGAACTGCCTTGAAGATCGCCCAAACTAGGTTGTTAGGGTTACCACCATAACCCTACCTGCATACCTATACCCGCATTCATGTGTACACCCATACCCATACTGTCCACTCACTTATATACTAGCACGCCTATATACATACTGCTCATCCGCCCATACATATAGACTGCGCACATGTTACACGTGATCACGCCCACGTGATCATGCCCTCGTCAGCCATTACGCCCCGATGACTCCCTGGTGACTCCAAGCCTAGATTGCATACCCAAGCCTAATGCCTGCGCATGCGACCGACTGCTGAGCCGATAGTTGTATAAAGCCATGTACACCCCGGTACACTGTAACAATTTCCTTTGCTGCAAACCTTTTCCTTGCCTATGCTAAAGTCCCTCGCCTAAAGCTTACATTGGTTTCGCTGAGCTCTGGTTAAGATCCCCCGTTGCGTTTCCACTGCGCATGCCCGTCCCCCGCCGCGCCTGGCCGCTGCTGCCGGTCGCCCCCCCTCCCCGCACCTGCCATCGTGAACGACCAGCCTATCACTGCCGCCGCCGCCGCCGCTAACCAACGAAGTACATATCGACACCGCCCGGTGGCCCGTGTAATCCGGGCCGAGCTGGCCAAACCCACGACCCGCGCCCTAGCCACGGACATCACTACGCATCATCCACGCATCGCCAATGAACGTCACTTCGCCCCCCCCCCCCCCCCCCCCCCCCCCGGCCGCACGCTCCCCCACGCCGCCACGCATCCCACTGCCACTAACCCTCAGCGCTGACCGAATATGACGGCATATGCGATGGATGTCGCCGAACGGGCGACTCCGTCAAGAAATGCTCGTCGACGAGCAAGGCACAACAGTGGCACCAGACATTGGCTGCCAGAAGGCAGCTAAGGGTATTACCTAGCTGAACTCGCACCGCCTTCCCGGTTAACGACGGTTTGGGGCCAGCCTAGATTTGATTTCGAATTGAAAACCAATCGATAATCTGTCTGACTGGCCGTATTGTTCCCCATTCCCGAGACTATGCCTGTTGGCTTGCCCCCAGTGAACGAGCTAACTCCTGAGAGCGCGGCCGAGCCCTGCGTGCCGGTGTCTGCGCATGACGGGGCCTCCTCTTCAGGCCCGTTGCCTGTCGAGTCGACACACTCGTTGCCCTCGCACGAGCTGTGCCGGTTCCTGCTAGCATCTGCCTGCTTTGCCATCCCAGCTGACACAGCTGCTGCCACATGTTATCCGCAATAGCGAAACATGCTGCTACCCGAAAATATTGCCGACGCCCCCCCGGCCCGGCACTGACAAAACCCAAACCTGCCTGGCGAACTGCCTGCCCGCCCACCGCCACGGCTTCAGTCATCGTAATGACCCCACGTGAATGCCTATAGTAATTAATTAATAACGACTACTGGCGCCTGACCTAACGAGTACAGGTACTGGTAACGACTACAGTTCGCTGTTCGTTAAATGTTTTTCTTTTGCGTTACCACGGTCTATCTGAGTTTTTGTACATGCGATAGTCAGTCTACTACATCGTTCATCGGTCATACTGTGTTTATTCACCTGCCACATTACGCATATGTTCCATGTATGAAAAGGATTCGTGCGTAGGCACACTTCATGAGTCATACTAACGACTAAATCACTGCTGATATCCTATATCTACTCAGCATAATAATAATCTACTTATTATTATTAGGACGATTACAGCACGCTATACCACACCCATGCCATAATTTTCTTCCACCGCTACAGATTTAGAGTTTACGGCTTAACCGCTACAGATAGAGGTAGCGACTATTAACTATATTAACGAGTATTATAGCGCCGCGGATAGCGAATTTAGGTAACTCGGGAACTCCTAGCGCCCCATCTAGTTCAAACCGCCTCATCCCCTATTACCATATCCACGCGTGTTTCGGCCACATACTTACATCGCCACATCTGCCACTAACAACCTGCCTATGCCACCGACCAACTGGGTCGTCGATGCCTACCCGGGTACCTTGCGGATAGCACTGTCGATACGCAGGCGACCACTGCGCACGGCCGCAGCATGCGGTCTGCACACCGCGCACAGCCGCAGCATGCGGTCTGCACACGTCAGGGCTCTTGAGCTAGAGCCTGAAGGTAAGACACATATGCCCGATATTAATATCGCCATCAGCCCCGCTTTGAAAACAAAAAAAAAGCTTTCGTAACCTCTACAGGTACCTGTACGTCCAATAATTATATTTACTACTACC
This sequence comes from Tetraselmis striata, assembly GCA_006384855.1. Lineage (NCBI taxonomy): Eukaryota > Viridiplantae > Chlorophyta > Chlorodendrophyceae > Chlorodendrales > Chlorodendraceae > Tetraselmis > Tetraselmis striata. The sequence goes on from VCJN01000804.1 coordinate 47,242, forward strand.
AGATAATGCTAAAACACAAATTGCCCGGCCGTCCACACTGGTTTATAAAATGCTGTTAAAGACTCCGGCGATGCGATACACTGTTTTAACATAAATGCCGCCTGCCCGCAAATATTTAATGATCCTGGTACCGGTAGTCGCTACCGCCTGTACCGCGCCGCTGGGAAATTACGCCGTACAGCCCTATGTTATTATTACTATACGGATGGCCGCCGCAGCCGTATCAATTATGCCTGTAGCGTCTGAGTCCGGCACATTTCAGTTGCGCATTACTAGATACTGCTGAGCAGAGGTTAAATTCGTCTATACGACTGTTTAACCAAATTTAAGAACAATTTCAACGGTGTTCTCGCGTATCATTTCTGCTCATAATTACCACCTAGCCAATAGCTGAACTACCGGCACCCAAATTTCGCTCCCCGGCGGCCGCACTTATATCACTTATATCCGGCCGAACCCCGCTCTATTTATACCGAGGTGCTATACAGGCCAACACCACGCCTTTTAAGGGATCCCAATGATATGCTCTTACACCATGATTCGCGTGTACCACGCAATGGCCGCACTGTTGCCCAGTAAATTAAATCGCGATTTTTTTCGTTGTTACCACCGACTGGTATGCTACTGATGTACTAAAACGAATACGAACCTTCATACTTAAACATATACACAAGCATGCCAGCCGTTAAATCCCCTTCCAGCAGTACCGCCCCGGCTTCAGCTTCAAAATACCATTGCTCTAAGATGCCCACCTACCACCCGGCAAAACATATTGCCACTCACCTCCTGAATCAGAAAAACACACAACGCACTTAAGCGCCCTTTTCGACACAGAATTTGTTGGGTAATCTCTTCCGCCTTATGCTGCACTTATCCTATTTGACCGAGCATGCAATTTATGGTAGCATGCGCATTTGCATTGACTACCGACAGATTGCACATATACATATACATATGCATATACATATACATATACATATACATATACATATATATATATGTATAACCGCCGAATAATATTCTAGTACCACACGCCACCATGCTCGTAGTAGATATGATGTCCGGCTATATTGTATACATTCCACCCTCGACAGAGTTTTGGTCTAACACCAACTTGCAATCAAACATATACGGATGCCCGCACAATATCGTTCAAAACTCGGTTCGGTGGGCTCGAATTTCAGACCATGGTATTTGGATTGTCCATAATCCATTGGCAATTCAACGCTTGATGCTGGGTAACGTTGTTTTGCATTCGCATAACACCGCGTTTATTCTTATCTAGTTGGGCAACGTTTTGGTATTGTGTACCTCGCTCAATGAACACTTCATACACCTGAAAACCACGCTTATTTTGCTTGCCAAACATCGCATACTGATGCAACTGCCTTAACGAACACGAATATTTGGGCCATTACATAGCCAACGAGACACGCGCCCTTCCAAACATTGTTGCCATTCGCAATTGGCCCCCGCACCACAATTAACGATTTTTTTGGAATTCGGGAGTTCATATCGTAAGGATGGAATGAATATACATACTTTCGCATGACAACACCCCTTTCATAATATTTGTGGCAATACACAGAAGTTTCTGGAAACCGCACGGACATGTAGCTTACCTTTTACGCACTTACAAAAAATATAATATATGCGTATGCATACGCCTTAACCGCTGTCCAAAAGTTTCACGATATAACCATGCCAAATACAGGCACCTATGCCCAGTAAGAACTTTTTCGCATGAATACGCTTTGACAATATGACGCTTTTTCATACAAAATGGTTCTTAGATCACGCTGAGACCACACTATGCATGCCACTCTCCGGCACCTGCCCGCCCAAGCCGCCGTCACTCACTACCATACCTAGCAAACCACTGACCCCCGCCCGCACCCGCCGCACCCGGACATATTATATTGCAATAAAAGCTCCTAGAATGAGACCGATGCCCGGTCTCGTCGTCCGGATTTACGCCAAGAATAAACAAAACGCGACATTCAACTGCTTGACACAGATCTACTGACACGTTGCCCGATTTTCTCTCATATTTACCATGCACTACTTCCACCTTCAAGTTAATCTAGAATTAACAATCGAGCAATTCGCCACAACTATACCACCGAAACAAACTATGACTATGGTAACCGTATTCACATTCACGTAATATAATTCCAGCAACGGGTTATGCTTATAAGTATGCCTGCCCGCCTCGGACAAATTCTGTCTTGATTTGGTCATTCCAGAAGTACTGTACCCACTGCCGGCCACCTTGCTCGATGCCGCACGCCCTACTATTTGGAAAACATATGGTGACCCATTATGCGCAATAGGATCTACCGACAGACTTGCCAACCTGCGAAAGTTTTCATATCAACCCATAGGCTCCGTGTCTCCCGTACACCCACACATCTGCCTCTAGGTAATTATTCCCATGAACTTTGTTTATCAATGGCATGCCGCCCTCTGCGAAATATCTTTGCCGCTACACCCACACGTGTGCACGCATTTACAGTACAAGCCCACTTCATCCCTTGCCGTATCCACGTAGACGCTCCTCGGCTTGCCCGTTTTACTTATTTACAATATTTTCCGCCCTAACGACCCTTGTCGCATAATAATGAAAGACCGCAATCCCCGCTTCACCTCGGTTATAACAAAACATTTACCGCTCATGCTCGTTACGTGATAACGCCTGGCAATATACCTTATCCCTCGTCAGTTTTATTTTATGCCACGATGCCTACCAATCCGCAACTACATGCACTCCGCTTGACGCCCGCTACGGCACAAACCCGCTCACACCCGCTAACTTGTTATACCAACAAGTGGACTCTGCGGATTACATTGACATCGCCAAAATACCATATGCAGAAATACATGACTGAAAGTTAGAACTCGCCAATACCTGTGTATCGAACATACGTAGCATATGCCAAACTCGCCCCGATAAAGTCTGGATGTCAACGTCTCACATATTGCTTCGCAGTCAGCTTGTCAAACCCAGCCTGCCAACTCCTGCCAACTCCGCTTGCCTTTTGCCATGGCAACGTCACACATATTGCTTTGCAGTCAGCTTGCCACAGTCCGCCTGCCAACTCCTGCCAACTCCGCTTGCCTTTTGCTATGCACTGCCATCCCGTATTCCACAATTTCTGGGCGACATATGCTATTTAACCTGACAGGTCGTAGTGATATGCTCCATGATTATGCCCGACACAATCTGCTTGTCCCTGTCGCAATGCTTGCGCACACCGATCATCGTGCCATGTCCGCCGAATACCCCACCCGCTTCCCCTGCGTATCATTCCCATGAGTCTGCTTTTTTGGGGGCCGGGATGGAATGTTAGGGTTACCACCATAACCCTACCTGCATACCTATACCCGCATTCATGTGTACACCCATACCCATACTGTCCACTCACTTATATACTAGCACGCCTATATACATACTGCTCATCCGCCCATACATATAGACTGCGCACATGTTACACGTGATCACGCCCACGTGATCATGCCCTCGTCAGCCATTACGCCCCGATGGCTCCCTGATGACTCCAAGCCTAGATTGCATACCCAAGCCTAATGCCTGCGCATGCGACCGACTGCTGAGCCGATAGTTAAATAAAGCCATGTACACCCCGGTACACTGTAACAATTTCCTTTGCTGCAAACCTTTTCCTTGCCTATGCTAAAGTCCCTCGCCTAAAGCTTACATAGGTGGTCTCCGAAACACTCATTAACTCACCATATGACCCCATCGAGCTACCGCAGCGTCTGTGCATGGAGATAAGGACGAAAACGTTATGTCATCAGTGGGGCGAAAAAGGTCTGTCATCAGTGGGACGAAATCGGTATGTCATCAGTGGGACGGAAATCGGTATGTCATCAGTGGGACGAATTTGGTCTGTCATCAGCGGGACACAATGGGCGTCACCACGGAGAATCGCGTTGTCGTCCTCTGCCCTTGACTTGAAATAGTAGTAAAAGCAAATCTTGTCATCTAGGGAGGCAGGTGCTTCTTCAAGGTCTCACTGTTGCCGTCATGGAAAGGCCGGTCGGGCCGGTCGTCAGGTCTACGGGGCGGGCACGGCGCGAAACACCAAGCCCGCCGCGTATACCAGAACCGGACAACGGACGCCGTCGTTCGACCGTCGCCCGTCCACCGACGGACGCCGGGCCCTGGGTCGGCGGACCCGGGATTGTATATGTGCGTGACATGAGGCGGCTACACCACACCGTTATTAACATCTATCCTTACAGGCACCATAATTAGCAGTAAAAACGCGCTGCGGTACCGCGTTATTTTGGCGTATCAGACGAATATCAAGCGTGTCTGGGCTAGAATACACGCGCGTCCATTCAGAAACAAGCCATACTCGTACATGTACCCTGAATCAAACGACAGAATACCCAACGTATGACGGTTTATTGACGAAGACGCAGCACGCGCGGAGGAGGGCATTCGTGATTTTTGTAAAATGTTTCCGGTATAATTCAAGATGAATTCGTCTTTGTCGCAGGATTTTTATGGACTGTGGTAAAAGCGCCTAGAAATCAAACGAGCGAACATCGAACGTATGACGGTTCATTCACGAAGACGTAGCACACGCGGAGTAGGAGGAGGACATTCGTGATTTTTGTAATATGTTTCCGGTATAATTCAAGATGAATTCGTCTTTGTCGCAGGATTTTTATGGACTGTGGTAAAAAGCGCCTAGAAATCAAACGAGCGAAGATCGCACGTATGACGGTTCATGCACGATGCCGCAGCCCACGCGGAGGAGGAGGAGGAGGAGGACTCAGATTTTGTCATAGAAACGCGGTGCTACCGGTATTGCTTCGCTCACACTGCGGGCAATTTTTGACCGCCTCCGTTTTCTCCGCTCAACCCAAGAGGTAGGGGAATAATAAGCAGTAAAAACGCGGTACCGCGTTATTTTGGCGTATCAGACGAATATCAAGCGTGCCTGAGCTAGAATACACGCGCGTCCATTCAGAAACAAGCCGTACTCGCACCTGTACCGTGAAATCAAACGACCGAATACCCGACGTATGACGGTTCATCATTCACGAAGACGCAGCACGCGCGGACGGAGGAGGAGGAGGACATTCGTGATTTTTGTAATATGTTTCCGGTATAACTCGTCTCAGTCGCAGGATTTAAACGATTTGTTGTTAAAGCGCACTCGAAATCAAACGATTAGATATCGATAATAGAACGATCCATAGGCGAAGTCGGAGCACCCGCGGAGGAGGAGGAGGAGGACGCCTAAATTTCGTCATGCGAGCGCGTCGCTCCCGGTGTTGCTTCGCTCACACTGCGGGCAATTTCTGACCGCCTCTTCCTTTTCTCCGCTCAACCCAAGAGGTAGGGCGGAAATACCAAAATACTCGGTATTTGCGCAAGTGGCCTAAACCCTCAACTCCTGCGCGGTGCGCCGCCGCCGCCTGCTCAGCAACGTTGATGGCGTCTCCAGCCGCCCCGCCGATACAAGCGAGCTCAAGGTCGATGGCAGCGACTGTTGGTACGCCAGTGCTGCGATAGCCACGGGACTTGCCGGGCGCCGGACCAGCAACGTTTTCCTGCGTGTTGCCGGTCTCTTCTAGTGGCGACAGCATCTCCACGTCAGAGCTACCGACACGTCAGCATGGCGCACATAGGGACGGCGAAAGCGACGGCCGGCAAGCGCGGCGTTAGCGGCAATCTGTATCGTAAGTCGGCATCTCTGAGGCGATCCGTAGCTGTGCGTACGCAGCAAACGAGGAAACGCGTCATCAGGCGTGGGGTGTTCTCCGGGAGCAGGTACGCTTGCGGATGCAGCTGGCAGTTTTCGAGACCACCGCGGCCTATGCCAGAGGTTCCCAACGTCGGAATAGGGCCTTTCCCAATAGTCAAACGCACATATGGAAATGTGGAACTACACCATCACAACTTGCAACGCAAAAATATTCATTGAGTGGCGCGACAAGCGAATAATTTGGCGCCCGTAGCATCTGTGTGCAAAATGATCGCCAAGCTGCTTGCGGACTGGCGCTTATGTTATTATTGTAGGGATGGCGTGTTATCCTTGATTCCCCCCGATCGTCGGGGCACGTGCCCAATGATGTCGGGATCAAGGCGTGTGTATATACATGAATGGGCTCCGGAATCTGCTAGTCAGCATAGGATTGCGCCGTCAGGCACATGATCGTAGCATGCCAATGGCAGATCGCCCATTAGCAGCTACCATTGCTTTGTTATGGAGCTTGCAGCTGCGCTGCAGCGCCGCAGAGGCTTGTGTGTCACGGGCCGCAAAACTTCCCCCTGTGCGGCGACAACAGATAAGATGTGGCCCTGTTCGATGCGCGCAGGGAAGCGGACGCGGCAGAGGAGCACGGAGTAGATGAATGGGATGATGGCGGTCTGGCAGAGGACTGGCAAGATGACTACGAAATCCCAGGACTCGTAGACTTTTACCCGCAAGAGGAAAGCACGCGTGCAGTACTTACCCATCCAAACGGCAGGTAAGATGGACAGCCGCTTCTGCCTATCTGAATAGATGTTGCTATACCCATACATAAGTATGTACGAAGTATTAACACGGCTGCCATGTGCTCGAGCAGCTCCGCCGAGATCGATTTGCTTGGTGCCAGGGTCACATCATGGAAGACCTCAGATGGACGAGAGATGTTGCATACTGCCAACCACCCTGGCTCCTATGGTGGCATTGACAAACGGTAAGCATAGGCCGTCATCATCCCCAGCTGCTTCATATTCAGCTCCTGGCAACATTATTTTCTGAGGCGCTGTCTGCGCAGGGATGGCATCACAGTCGCATTTCCACAGTTTGGGCAAGGCCAGCTTCCTCGCGATGGATTTGTGTCACAAATGCCATGGGAAGTTGTTGGAACGGTGGGTATAACATGCATTGTGCCTCTATTGAAACGCCTATATCTGGTTGTTGCTTTGTGTGTATGTATATGTATCTACATGTATGTTATGTATGTCCCTGGGACATTACAGCTTAATTGTTGGATGCCTGACGTGCAGGAAGCTGGGGACGAAGATGTTGTCTTTGATCCAGCCCCTGGCATCTGCATGCAGCTCACAGACACTGCAGAGTCCCGGGCAATGTGGCCACACTCGTTTCAGATGGAGTACCAGGTGCGTTTACAAGCAGGCAATCTCTCCCATACAGCTGCTCTAAGCTGTGCACAGCTCACCAGGTTACGCGAGAACACTGAGGGCACGCATTGCGCAGGTGAATCTGATGGAAAATGATGATTTCCCAGAAGCTCAATGGTTTGAGCCCGAGCCAGAGGCGCGTGTTGACGATGACGACGAGGTGCAGCGGCCAAAGGGTCCTGGGCGGCCAAAACCCAAAACGGCGGTCCTAGAATCAAAAGATGATGACGAGGATGAGGCAGGTGTACACACCTCTGGGGCACAGCAGCTACGCTTCTTGCTTCAGATAACAAACACTGGCGATGAGCCCATCAGGTTCACAACAGGCATCCGGTATGGCCCTCATCACTGCATGCCGGCCCCTCTTACGTTTAAATGCTCCCCCCCCCCCCCCCCCCCTCCCCCTCATCTACATCACCAAATTGAGTTTTAACCACATGTGCTCTCCGTCACAGGCCATTGCTTGCCGTGAAGAACCTCGGCCAGTATGGCCGTTGGGTTCGCGTCCTTGGGCTGGGTGCAAAGTACTACTTTGATTACTCGAATTCCTCATCGCCAAAGCTGCGGATGCTGGGCGAGGACTTTTTAACCTTTGGAGGTTCGTGCTTTGCATTATTCAGCTCACGCTGCGCCACATGTGCCTGTGAATCACTTTGTGAACTTCAAGGCGAAATACCACGATTGTTTTTGGGCTCGGTTTGATACCCACAGATAATGAAGTCGACTCCTTATACGTGGATGTATTTGGGAACCATGATCTTATGTTCTGTCCTGGAGATCGGTCGTATATATCCCTTCACAACCGTAAGGGATTCAAGGATGTTGCGGCTTGGAACCCGCACGAGGGCATGCCACAGGAGTACCAAGACTTTGTAAGCCTTGGGAGTGCCAGAGTGGCGCGAGTCGTGACGTAAGGAGCCTCTTCTTGCTGCGTTCTGTTAAAGTGGGCTGCACGATGTGCACATTGGGTGTGACTCCTGAAAGTGTTTCCCCTAATGCAGGTTATCGCCCGGGGAGAAATGGTTTGCAGAATCTGTGCTTCGTGCGCATGATCAGTACTGGGATGAAATGCCAGAGTTTCAGAAAAACCCACAGCTCCTAGCAGGTTTGGATCATCCCCCGGCTCAGGCTTCCCGCTTTGAGGAGCAGTCAATGGAGATGGAGTGGGCAGACGAGGAGAACGCAGACGATATGGAAATTTGAAACCACGCCATCACACGGGGTTCTGGATTTTAAACCCGCAACGCAATTATACAGTGAGTGGCGTGACAAGAACTGTCTCATGACCATAGTAACTTTGTGCATATTGGTTGCCTAGCTGCCTGCGGACCAGCGCATGGGGCTATTATTGCTGGTTTGGCATTTTATAATTCATTCACCCCGTTGAGGTACGTGCTGATGTTGGGATGAAGTCATATGTATATCCATAAATGGGTTCGGGGATCTCTGCTTATAAAACATGGCGGCAACGATCTGCCTGCTCATGCAGTCTTCCCCGCCACAGTTCCGCCAAATTGCGTTGCCCGGCGAAGTTTCATTGCCCTACGTTAATGCTGCGATGGTGTGGGCATCCCCGTCCGTGCATTATCACTGTTCCACGAGCTTCGATGCATTGTTTTGCTGTGGCGAGGCAGGTGGATGGGCCGCACATGATCAATATATATTAAGGCCCCGTACCATTCATTGCTAAAATATCAAAACATGGGGCACCAGCCAAACCATATAGGGCCACATTTAGGGCGGCTTGCTGTGTTTATTTTTAGTACTACTTTTAGCGGTAGGTGGATTTGTTACTGCCCTTCTTGTAATTTATTCACATGAGCTAGCTGCAGAAGGTGATCTCAGAATATCACCAGAAAAAGGGCAATCGGAAAGATCCTCTACAGCAACTGCGAGGAGGAAGCAGTAGCAGGAGAAGATGCAGAATGGGCACGAGCCCACGCATCGGACTATCTGCACACTGGCAGAGAGAATGCCTCCTAGGGTACCATGCACGCAAGCAGAGACCCGCTGCAACAGCCCCCGCCGTGTGCGCGACAGGTGACGATGTAACTCAATAGGTTGGCTAGCGACAGAGTTCCGAAGTGCCTGAACGGACTGACCACGAAGGAAGCATGAAGTCGGGGCGGAAGGACTGCCAGGGAAGCTGCGCACAGCTAGCAACACCGCGAAGATGCAGACCACCGTCAAAGCGGACGCCCCGAGACGGCCGCGGTCCTCAACAACAAAAGGATAGTACCGGTGAACACCATGCACTGATGAAGACGCCCGGTTCGCTGCCAACTTACCCTGCTCCGCCTCGGTTGCCGCGATCCCCTGGGTGCACCAGCGGGGGTCATTGCTCCAAGTGGGGGTCGTGGAGGACACTCACATGAAGTCGATCCTTCTTGTAATTCACACGAGTACGTAATACGGGGCCTTGGATCAAGGATTGGACCAAACTTTGGTTCAACATATTAGTGTGCCACGTCGTGCGAGCCTAGTCAGCATGAAATCATTACAACATTGCTTGCCACATGGAGTCGGTAACGCCGTCGCAGTGTCTATGTGCGTCGCATGCCGTCCACGCCGTCACGATCGCGCCGGTCCGCTCTTGCAGCACCCGCCCCTCATGAAGCTTCTCGTTCTGGACCATGGCGATCTTCCACAGTTTCCTCTCCAACTTCTTCCTGAGGGGGGCCTTGGCTCCGAATTGGCTCGCCTGCTTTCAGAACTCGCAGATACGGGCAGCGTCTGCGGCGTATCTGGTCCAACACGGGTTCGAATCCCATAATAGTCGCTTCCACTCCATGGGCGAAACCTTCTTTAGCTGCACATCCACCAAAGTCTCGGGGCTCCGACGTAGCGGGAGCGTTACCACGCGGCGTATTGTAGGGGTCTTATGTGGTAGGTAATGAGTGTAGTTGCGGCCGGGCTGTTTGAACCGGCGCGAGCTGCGGCGGGCCGCAGCACGATGCGCCTCCACCGCAGGCTTAGGGTTTAAGGGATGGTGTGTGGGCGCATCTTCTACAGCATACGAGGAACATATGGTCACATTGCTAATTATAGAGGATAATAAGATTACACCGGGGGCTATGTCCTCGCATGCGCTGAACGCATGACGCTTAGGCTTCTCACTCAAAATTAGTCGGCGCATGATTAACCGCCTGATTATTGCAGCGCTGGACAACCACCAACGACTGCAAGCATCATACGCTCCGTTACACAACGAGGCGACCACCTTCTGCTTTTGCGCGTTCCCACTCACGCAAAGCACCTAGACTCTCGCAGTCTAGCTGGTGAAGATATGTACCCACCCTCGTCGAATCCGAAGCCGACGACCACTCGTACCTATACATGTACTTGTCCGTGAGTAACTATGACAGACGATCTGCCACCGGACCTCTACCCGGACGACATAGGGAACAACGGCGGCGTTGCCCCTCCGACAGCCGTAGCTTCTGCCGCGGACTCACTAACATGGTTTGACAACTTTTGATGAAGGTCGAAGCGCAAGACACCCGCCCGTACCTTGACCCCCCCCCCCCCAAGCAACCGAAACCCATTCCTTCAGCGCTGGACGGTGGCCTTAAGGGTGGGAGCGACGAGGACGGCCCTCCGCCCGGTTTCCCCGCCAAGACGCCCCGTACCGCGGACTTCATCGACCCTCGAGACTGGGCGGTCCTCCTCTCCCATGCCTACGCCGGCAACTTGCCCCCTATCGGCGTCATCCGCCAACCTTCTGGACCCCACGACTGGAAGAGTGCGAAGCTGCACTCGACGCGCAACGAGTATCGACACTTGCTATGCTATGACGATGTTAGCGCTGCCGCGCACTCAGCCATCGACGACGCTATGGTAACGCTTCGTGCGGACGACCCACCCCCAAGCCCAAGCAAACGGCGACTACCTACTCGACTCCGTCCGCGCTTTGCACGCTCAAGACTGTCGCGCGGCTGGCAAGGACCGCCTTATCTACATAAGGCGGTTCAAAGGCAAGAAGGCACTCGCCGGCGACAAGAAGGTCGCATAGCGCCTCGTCTACCACCGCTTCTTCGACACCGCCGTCGCCGACCGCGGCGCCAACGGCGTCGACAGCCTCCTCGCCGCCCTGGACATACAACAAACGTCTCGAGAACAATCTCCTCCAGGCCACTAAGGCGCAGGCTTCGCATGACTTCAAGGCCGGCGGAGGCGGCGGCGGCGGGGGCGCATGCGGCGGAGGCGGGAGTTTCGCCAGTGCTACCGGGTACCATTACCGAGATTAGGGCCGAGAAGGACCACAAGGCGCGAGAGAGGAAAAAGCGCGAGGAGGCGAACCGCAAAAGGGCCGCCAAGCTGCACACCGCCCAAGACCCAGGAGGAGACCGACTCACGCGGTGTGCGCCGCCGCGCCGAGCACTAGGCTCCCGCACCACTTCGTAATTATACTGTAAATTCCTTGGATTTATCATGTCATCTTACACTGTGAGAATGAGGTGTGACATACGGGTGACGAAGCAGTACTACTAGCGACTATTATTTATCCGTGAAGGCTGCTGTTGGTGGCGGCATGTCCACCCAGTTACGTACGAGTACATCCGGCGGTATTGCCGGCGGGCGATAAACCCTTTTTGTAATCATTGTGGTAGTCGTACTAGCGCGGTGACGCGCTACATGGCACACGGTACGAGGTACGAGGTTGTCCGTGCAATACCGGGTAGTACGCAATATATTTATTAAGCCGGTACCAGGTATCTAGTACAAACCCGAGCGCAATGACGAATTGTCCTGTGGACAACTACGACTATTAGTACATGGGAGCGCGAATCTCAGCCGTACTACTCGGCAAGAGTGGGGAATTTTGTGTACAATATAGCTAGTACTGCTGAACGGGGCCTGCCTGACGTCCGATCAAAGATCACCAAAGATCACCGCCGCTCCCGCCGGGGGGGTTGAGGGGAGGGGGGATGGGGGGGCGGGGGGGCTACTGCTTGTTCTTGTTCTTGCGTGCCCCGGGGACCCGCCGCTTCGACGACCTCGCTGCCTCCGCCTCCGCCTCCGACTCCGCGACCGTCGGTTTCTTACCTCGGCGCTTCTTCACTAGCCTCTTCCGCTTCTTGTCGGCGTCCGACTGCTTCTTGTCGGCGGCGTTCAGCCAGCACAGCTCCTTCTCAGTTAGGGTTGGGCGGGGCAGCGGCGTGTCCGGAGGGAGAATGGCGGCCGTCAGTGTCTTCACCACCCCGGGAGGCTGTGCCGTCGACGACGCCGCCATGAGCTTCCCTCCCTTGGCGTCGGGACGCCCCCTGTGCCCAGACGCCCACAACAAGCCACAATCGTTTCGCCTCCAAGCGGCTGAGGACGCGGCCTCCTCGGCCACCACGAGTTGCGCCGCTGGCACTGTGGAAGCCTTGGCGTTTAGGTGGGCCTTACGGCGCTCCCGGACGAGCCTGCGCGCGGCACAAGTTAGCCACGAGTAAGTGCGTGCTTATATGGAGGGTGGAGTGTTTTGTCGCGTGCCCACCTTGTCACGCGTTTCCTCATGTCTTTCTCGTCCTCCTCGATGCCGGCGGCGCGGACACGCGAGACAACAAGGCCCGCCGCCCACTCATGGGCAACAACCTCGCCCAACGCACCTTGCACTGTCAAGTACACGTCGTCATCATCTCGTGGCCATACGGCCTGGATCTCTGCACGCATGACAGTGATGGTGTCGGTGCTGGCGCGCGACATTGTTGAGGAGGACGAGGCAGCGCTGGAGGGGTCCGTGATGCCGGTGCGATCTGCGGGCGTGATATAGAAGGCCAGCACCCCCTCTGGCAGCGTGTACTGCGCGGCCTCGAGTTGTTGTCGCAGCGCCCCCCCCGCCGGATTGGTTCCTAAGCCGGGCTGTAAACTCTTGCAGAGGTGCGCCCCAGGAACCCTTCCCGGCGTCGTCTTCTGAGGGGTAGACCCGCAGATCTGCTGATTGCGACTTTGCCGCGTGGGCAGCCTTTGTGTTATGTACTCTACACCGCTGTACTTTGTACTGCGGGAGCCGACGAAGGAGCGAAGAACTGGCGACTGAGGCGGACGAGAACGAGTACAAGCCAAGCGAAGTACGAGTATGAGCATTGCGAGTGCGAGTACAAGTGAAGGCGAAGTACTGGTACGAGGACGACGAGGCGTCAGTACGAGCGACTACCAGGCGACTAGTAGTGCAGGACAGTATTACGAGTACCCACATGGGGTGCGAGTAACCTGTACTTACGCCTGCGTACCGGCAGGAGCGCGATTGTCGTACGCTATGGTGTCACCTGCGAGAGAATGATGATACCAAGCGTGAGATGGAGCGCTGCCTTAGTGGAGTGTTAGTAGTAGGTACTAGGGCCTACTAGAACCATCTAGAACGCTATAGCATTTGCTATAGCAATAGTAGTCAAATATTATAACCGCTGTGCTGCGGACAGGCGAAGGTGCTAGGAACCGTGTCTGTACTTAGTAGTATATGACTAAAATAGCGACGGGCCGCGGGTTAGGACCGCACACGTCGATTTTAGTATTAGTCTAGTAGTTACACGCAGCACAAGTGGCGGGAATTGGAATCAATACGCAGCGCACGGAATGACGGAAACCAGCGACTATAAATAGGCCGGCAAAACCACCGCCGGGCCAGTCACCCAGGTTACCGGCTTCCGGTACTGTAAGAATCCCTTTTCCCAAATCTCTGCTCATTATTCCTGGCCGTGTGGAATAACGATCCAGCAATGGGCCCTTGACTCAGCTCCTGCCTTAGGACTATCTATGGCTAGACGACTATTCGGCCTAAGTCCTAAGGGGGCTGTAACACTTGGTTTCGGAGCGGTGACCGGAGCACATGGTTCCGGATTCCACAAGAGAAGCGGCATAGCGACGAGAGCGAGAGGCGAGATAGGGACAGAAGAAGACTTCAGATGTCAAGGATCCTATGGCGGGGACGCCCACCGAGGATGCGCA
>VCJN01000806.1:0-36515 GCA_006384855.1 Tetraselmis striata
CAACACCAACAGCTTGAACCCTGATTGTGTCGACTATAGTCTGAACGATATCGTTGCCTCAATGGCAGCTGCGGACGAAACGATAATCAGTCGCCCAATGGGGTCGACAACGATATCTCCTCAATGAATGAGGACAAACCATAACTCGCAAATGTCGTTTTAGATGATATGCCACCTCACGATACGAACGAACAAATGCGTGTTGTTGCTATTGTATTACATGTTAGGATGAATATACATGTTATTATAATTTTCCGAGATACCAGGAATAGGCCATGCCTTGCCTGACCAAAATACAATATACATGATAATCCAGGCCAAGCTGAGGGTCACTCTGGCGAACAAATGTTGCCAGAAGGAGAGGTAGAGATATCATCACAACCTCTCCATGATCACCATAATAACCCAATTGGCGAGGCACAACCTCGCCGAAACATACAAACATCTGGTCAACATATCTCAAAGCAGAGCTATGAGAGCTCTGACTCTGATACCAATCATTAAAGACAACATGATCCAACCGTAAACACTGACGATATGTTCCCATCAGGATACCTAACATATTATGATATGCTGCGTGAAGACAACAACCATAATAAAGACATTATCGTGGGTTGTCAATCCAGTGAATCAAATCATAATATAAACAAACTCGGACAAGCGGGCGGACTGGTCCTTCATCATATGGACTCAGATCTGACACCGTATAAATATATGGCAGCGAACATTAAGCATAGCCAAGACTGGAATGACAGCCTTGTGGATAAACTGGCTGATTTTGTTCAAGAGTGGACAATTAATATACTGACACAGTTTTTCAGACTGAATAAACCTGCGGGGGCAGAAGACTCCCAGCAGCGAGCAATAATGCAGTTGCAGTACATCGACAGTGTGCTAGCAACTGCTACACCAAAGCCAACCAATACAGCTCTGATACTTTTCCAGGGGCTTTCATATATCAGATCCTTGTGCTTAAATACTGTCAAATATTCTTGTTGGCGTTCAAACCAGGATCCGATACATAATGGGTCATGGGATACATGAACCAGCTCACGCCTCTCCTTGAGGCGTGGAAGCTGAGATCACAACAAACTATATATAATTCGAGCATTATTTAGGACACCCCGATTTTCCGTTCTGCGCGGCCCCGCACGCGTACATCGCCGCGCCGCGCCGCGTCCGGTTTCAGTTCGCATCTCACAACACTACCTACCCCACTATCACCAGCTCTGCCAGGCGCGGAACCCAGCAGATGAGGCCCAAACCCGGTAGACACGCTCCTCACATATGTTTGACTGCACACTTGGGCTGGCCGGCCGTATGTTTGGGTGTTGACTCGCTCATCGGCCGTCGCGCGCGCGGTACCCGCCTCGGCGGGGGGGCGTAAATCGTTTTTACCCCACTCACTCACAACGAACCCCGCTGGGGAATGCGAAGGAGATCTCCGCCACACCTCCCCGGAAGGTCTCACGAGTTTGTTGTATCGGCAACATATACATGTTAGTGAGGTCGTCATGTTCTTGCTTTTTGAGTTACCGTCCTGTAACGTCCGCGATGTGTGTTCTTGTAGGGCACCCTGAAGGGTGGGTGAGTCATGGCGTGCCCGATGGGTACAAGGCACATTTTTGAGTCAAAACGGTCCAATTCCTGGACTCAAAAATGTGCCCCCCCACGTGATCGCTTAGGCTGGGATATGTACCCATTGTTCGGTCACATTTCAGGTGCAATGCAATACTATACGAGAGTACTAAAAATGGCACATCGGCGTGTCCTCTTCGCGCCCTCAGTCGCGTAAAGTACTATCCGCCTCACCTTGGAAGATTGCGGACGCGAGGGCATGGCGACTGCGTTTCAAGCGTTTCAAGCCTGGAAATCGAGCCTCACTCGCGCAGAGAAGACGCCCCGGGCCTACGAGTCTATCGCCGACCTCAGAGATTGTGTTCGTCGCAACGAGATGCTACCTCTGAACCCTGCTGACAGCGACGCGGCGTTGGGGCGAGATGTCGGCGCAGGCGGCGGTGCGGGCTTCGCGTCCCGAGATGAGGGCTCCTTAGGCGGAGATGCGGGTCGGGGAGGCGGAGGATGCGGCACCGCCACGGGAAGATGTGGCCCTGCGACTCCCACTAGCGGCACCCGAAGGCGCCTGACGGCTTGACGGGCCTTCGCGTTTCGGCTTAGGCGTCTGGAAGGGGTCGTCGTCCTCCAACTCTTTCGCCATCTTAAAGGAGGAGTCGGCCCACGCGTCTTGGAATGCTTCTTGCGCAGCTTAATGGGCGACAAGCTGCTGCTCTTGCCTCCATAGGCGGAGATGCGGGTCGGGGAGGCGGAGATGCGGCACCGCCACGGGAAGATGTGGCCCTGCGACTCCCACCAGCGGCACCCGAAGGCGCCAGACGGCTTGACGTGGCTTCGCGTTTCGGCTTAGGCGTCTGGAAGGGGTCGTCGTCCTCCAACTCTTTCGCCATCTTGAAGGAGGAGTCGGCCCACGCTTCTTGGAATGCTTCTTGCGCAGCTTATTGGGCTACAAGCTGCTGCTCTTGCCTCCATAGGTGGAGATGCGGGTCGGGGAGGCGGAGGATGCGGCACCGCCACGGGAAGATGTGGCCCTGCGACTCCCACCAGCGGCACCCGAAGGCGCCTGACGGCTTGACGTGGCTTCGCGTTTCGGCTTAGGCGCCTGGAAGGGGTCGTCGTTCTCCAACTCTATCGCCATCTTGAAGGAGGAGTCGGCCCGCGCTTCTTGGAATGCTTTTTGCGCAGCTTAATGGGCGACAAGCTGGTCTTGCCTCCCGTGCTCAACGCACCGTGCGGGCGCTTCGTCGCACTCGAAGGCTGAGGCTCACTCGGCGGCTTGGCAGTCTCCGAGGGACCAAGCCTGCTCGGGGGAGGGGCGGAGTTGCTCGAAGCTCTATCAAGAGACCTGCTGCAGCGCCGTTTTGGGAGCCATCTCCGCCGGACCCCGGTGGCGGTGGTTGAGATGCGGGCTTAGAGGACCCGCCAGCCTGACGCGGCGCCGCTACGACCTGGTAGTAGCGGTCGTCGACCAAGACGGTGGGGGGTAAAGAGCCGGCTCGGCAACCTTCCAGTATGAGAATTTTTATGACAAAAGGGGATTTAATTGCCCATATGCTTTACAATACTATACAGATTGCAAGGCAGTACCACTAATGCCTGATATTTGCTCGCGGCACGCCGCAGATTGCTGCAGCGCTGCACCGCAGATGCTGCCTTTAGGCATGCTTCTACTGCCTAGATGGCTGCAAACCATTTCGTATGCGGGGCTGCATGGCATAGAAGGGATGTGAACACGCACCTGCTTGACGATACTATGCAGATTGCAAGGCAGTAGGGCTAATGCCTGATATTTGCTGGCGGCACGCCGCAGATTGCTGCAGCGCTGCACCGCAGATGCTGCCTTAAGGCATGCTTTAATTGTCTAGATGGCTGCAAACCATTTAGTATGCGGGGCTGCATGGCATAGAAGGGATGTGAACACGCACCGGCTTGACGATACTATACGGACTGCAAGGCAGTAGGGCTAATACCTCATATTTGCTGGCGGCACGCCGCAGATTGCTGCAGCCATTTGCCTACATGGCTGCAAACCATTTCGTACGCGGGGCTGCATGGCATGAAAGGGATGTGAACACGCACCGGCTTGACGATACTATACGGACTGCAAGGCAGTAGGGCTAATGCCTGATATTTGCTGGCGGCACGCCGCAGATTGCTGAAGCGCTGCACCGCAGATGCTGCCTTAAGGCATGTTTTAATTGACTGGATGGCTGCAAACCATTTATTAGTATGCCAGGCTGCATGGCATAGAAGGGATATGAACACGCGCCTGCTTGACGATACTATACGGACTGCAAGGCAGTAGGGCTAATACGTTATATTTGCTGGCGGCACGCCGCAGATTGCTGCAGCGCTGCACCGCAGATGCTGCCGTAAGGCATGCTTCGATTGCCTGGATGGCTGCAAACCATTTATTAGTATGCGGGGCTGCATGGCATAGAAGGAATATGAATACGCACCTGCTTGTCGATACCATACAGATTGCAGGGCAGTAGGGGTAATACGTTATATTTGCTGGCGGCACGCCGCAGATTGCTGCAGCGCTGCACCGCAGATGCTGCCTTTAAGCATGCTTTGATTGCCTAGATGGCTGCAAACCATTTAGTATGCGGGGCTGCATGAATCACCAACATGCGCCGGTCGCCGTGCGTTGGCGCGTTGGCGCCCCGCTGCGCCGGCCGCCGCGCGTTGGCGCCCCGCTGCCCCGGCCGCGGCGCGTTGGCGCCCCGCTGCCCCGGCCACGGCGCGTTGGCGCCCCGCTGCCCCGGCCGCGCTAGCAAAGGAAGTGCGGTTTGTGAAATCGACGGACAGGAGTCGATTAAACTCTTATCTGCGGTTGAGAATGATTTGTTGTGATAGTTGATTATGATTAATGAGGTATTGTCCAGGGAGCTATGGCAGCGAATTTCAAGCTGCATGAATCCCTTGTCACGGACCAGACACGAACCCACGTTGCTTGCCGAGGTGCTCCGAGAGATGCGCCCTTAAAGTCGCCGAATCTCTTCCGACGACCAACCACAAGGCGCGTCCGTTGGTGTCGGGGTTTCTTGGGTGCTTTGGCGCGATGAGAAGTACACGACCCGCTGTCAACAGGCTGTCGAGGTAGTCCATTCGCGGCAGGGACCTTTGCGTCAAGTAGGCGCTCGGAATCTGCACGCGATAGATTACCGCCTTGGAGGCCGCCTGCAGCTATAGGAGCAAATTCAGGTGAGTGAACCAAGGCGACATGGCAACGACAAAGGGCTCCTTGCCTAGGGCAGCGTTACAAGAGCTAGGGGCGACAGTACACGGGTTTCTACACGAGAGATGCGGGGGTTCACCTGCCCCCACTGCGGAGATGCGGGTAATCCCACCCTTTACGGCGGTCAATTCGATCTCTCCACCCTCCGCATCTCTTGCTCGCCAATCGTGCCAGCGGTGGCCTCAGCCACCGCTGCTTTGATGTCCGCGAGGACGTACCTGTCGTCTTCAATGTGGGCCTCCGGGTTCCAGCGCCGCGTCTCTTTCGCCGCCGTCATGGTTCTCGCCGTCTCGCATACACGAACCCACGTTGCTTGCCGAGGTGCTCCGAGAGATGCGCCCTTAAAGTCGCCGAATCTCTTCCGACGACCAACCACAAGGCGCGTCTGTTGGTGTCGGGGTTTCTTGGGTGCTTTGACGCGATGAGAAGTACACGACCCGCTTTCAACAGACTGTAGAGGTAGTTCATTTGCGGGCGGGGCCCTTGCGTCAAGTAGGTGCTCGGAATCTGCACGCAACAGATTTCCGCCTTGTAGGCCGCCTGCAGCGGTAGGAGCAAATTCAGGTGAGTGAACCAAGGCGACATGGCAACGACAAAGGGATACTTGCACAGGTCAGCGTTACAAGAGCTAGGGGCGACAGTACACGGGTTTCTACACGAGAGATGCGGGGGTTCACCTGCCCCCACTGCGGAGATGCGGGTAATCCCACCCTCTACCTTTAAATTCTCTCCACCCTCCGCATCTCTTGCTCGCCAGTCGTGCCAGCGGTGGCCTCAGCCACCGCTGCTTTGACGTCCGCGAGGACGTACCCGTCGTCTTCAATGTGGGCCTCCGGGTTCCAGCGCCGCATCTCTTTCGCCGCCGTCATGGTTCTCGCCGTCTCGCATACACGAACCCACGTTGCTTGCCGAGGTGCTCCGAGAGATGCGCCCTTAAAGTCGCCGAATCTCTTCCGACGACCAACCACAAGGCGCGTCTGTTGGTGTCGGGGTTTCTTGGGTGCTTTGACGCGATGAGAAGTACACGACCCGCTTTCAACAGACTGTAGAGGTAGTTCATTTGCGGGCGGGGCCCTTGCGTCAAGTAGGTGCTCGGAATCTGCACGCAACAGATTTCCGCCTTGTAGGCCGCCTGCAGCGGTAGGAGCAAATTCAGGTGAGTGAACCAAGGCGACATGGCAACGACAAAGGGATACTTGCACAGGTCAGCGTTACAAGAGCTAGGGGCGACAGTACACGGGTTTCTACACGAGAGATGCGGGGGTTCACCTGCCCCCACTGCGGAGATGCGGGTAATCCCACCCTCTACCTTTAAATTCTCTCCACCCTCCGCATCTCTTGCTCGCCAGTCGTGCCAGCGGTGGCCTCAGCCACCGCTGCTTTGACGTCCGCGAGGACGTACCCGTCGTCTTCAATGTGGGCCTCCGGGTTCCAGCGCCGCATCTCTTTCGCCGCCGTCATGGTTCTCGCCGTCTCGCATACACGAACCCACGTTGCTTGCCGAGGTGCTCCGAGAGATGCGCCCTTAAAGTCGCCGAATCTCGTCCGACGACCAACCACAAGGCGCGTCTGTTGGTGTCGGGGTTTCTTGGGTGCTTTGACGCGATGAGAAGTACACGACCCGCTTTCAACAGACTGTAGAGGTAGTTCATTTGCGGGCGGGGCCCTTGCGTCAAGTAGGTGCTCGGAATCTGCACGCAACAGATTTCCGCCTTGTAGGCCGGCAGCAACGGTAGGAGCAAATTCAGGTGAGTGAACCAAGGCGACGTGACAACGACAAAGGGATCCTTGCACAGGGCAGCGTTACAAGAGCTAGGAGCGATAGTTCACGGGTTTGCACGCGAGAGATGCGAGCGCTCATATGCCCCCACTACGGAGATGCGGGTAATCCCACCCTCTACCTTTAAATTCTCTCCACCCTCCGCATCTCTTGCTCGCCAGTCGTGCCAGCGGTGGCTTCAGCCTCCGCTGCATTGACGTCCATGAGGACGTACCCGTCGTCTTCAATGTGGGCCTCCGGGTTCCAGCGCCGCATCTCTTTCGCCGCCGCCATGGTTCTCGCTGTCTCGCATACACGAACCCACGTTGCTTGCCGAGGTGCTCCGAGAGATGCGCCCTTAAAGTCGCCGAATCTCGTCCGACGACCAACTTCAAGGCGTCGACAATTGTCACATCTCGCCCCCTCCTGACGGCAGTGAGTGGCGCGCAGCAATTGAGAAAGATGATGAGGAGCAGCCCCCCCCCCCCTCCCCCGCCACGCCGTCGACATTGGCAGGACCCGAGCCGTAGTCCGGGTCTGCCCTGACGTGGGCTTTTGCCGGGCAATTTTACCAGGGGACGAGATTCGCATCTCCCAGTGAGCTTCTTGGACATACTCGTTGCAAATCCCCCGCAACTCGTTGTACACAAGCCGGTGGTCTTCAGAGGCCAAGAAGGCCCGCATGTTCACCGTGCTGCCTCTCGTCCCTGCCCCTCTCTTGCAGTCTGAGGTCATCGGGTATCGCGGATCGTGCATGATGTGTTAGAGGTCGTTGGCAGACAAGGACGAAAACACGAAGCGGGTGGGAAACGGGGCGGGTGTCACCACTCATATCGAGATGCGCGATGGCGAGGTGCGCTTAACGCAGCCCACGGCGCCCTGATGAGAGATGCAAGCGAAGATGCGAGTCCGCGTACCGTTGGAGTCGCTCCTGGGAGAGGGTCCAAAGGTGGCACACCTTGAGGTTTGGGGGGTGAGGCCGAGGCTCGCCGTGAGGCGAAGGCTGCGAATCTCCGGCCCCGGGCCATAGCGGTCCGCTTCCATGTTGCCCACCGCTCGGCTGCATGGGCCTCATGGGCTGAGTCGTGGGTATTGGCGCCTGAGACGCCCTCCTGCCGGAACGCAAGTGCATCTGCGGAGAATCTTGCGCCATGGGGGTCACTAGCAGTGTGTCGAGAGCCCTGCTCGTTGGGTAAAAGCCAAGTGCGGCCGCAGATGTCCCCGCCACGCACATGACTCTGCAAGCGGGCAGATGTGCGTTTTGCTCTGCGAGGACGGTCTGCCATGCTTTTGTGCACCGAGAAGCGTTAAGATGCCTCAAAGAATACAAGCGCGAGGGAGCTTGCGAGGGGTAGATGAGTGGGAAGCACAGTGGCGGAGTAGCATTCGAGGCCAGAACAAACGGTTGGCGTGGAAGGGTAGCGACGCATCTCGTCAAAGGGCGGTGGACAAGCGTGTAGTACATAGTGAAGGTTCATTTCACTGAACAGTACCTCGTACAGTGTTGGCAAGAAAAGGAAGCCAGTTTCATAGTACATTCGTACAGTGTTAGGCTGGACTCAAATTTGCACCCCCCAAAAGGGGTACAATATTGAGTTAAGGGGGGTGCAATTTTAAGTCCAGAAATGTGCCCATTTTGACTCAATAATCGCCCTTTTTCCGTGCCCGATGTGCGCGTTTTTGGGCGCGCGGGCCGATAATGCGCAAGCCACTGCCGAGTGCAATGAGTGCGGTCACAGCCTCCACGCACAACTGGCGGTCACAGGGAACCTCGGCCGCGGTCCCTTCGTCACCCAGGTCGAGAGGCGGCTTCGGAAGTGCCGAGTTGGGACGAACTGGTTGACAAGCTTGGCTGGCCTGACCATCGAGCAGCTTCGGACCTGGGACGGCTTCTCCGACTGGCACAAGGTGGACGAGCACTACAGCAACATCAAGAGCGTTCGGGACTTCCTCATCACGGACCTCCTGCTCATCACGAAGATAGCTTACCTTCATGGTATCCCCAAGAGCGCTAGACACAAGTATAGGGGGTTCTGGAACGTGGTGGCAGACACCCAGAGCATAGCCATCCTGCTCAACCCTCTTTTCATTTCTCACAGGTAAGGAGGCTGTGCCCATCACCCTGCTGGTGTGCAATGTATTTTTGGCCGACTGTTGCGACTGACGGATGCCGCCTATGTGATGCCCTCCCAAGACTGATTACTTCCCAGACAGGGAAAAGTATGAAAGCCACACAGGAGGAGAGGACAACCGGCACTTCAAGGTAGAGAAGGCGATGCTCCGGTTCAATGTGGGATCGCTTAATTATGTAAGGTGAATGCACCCTATGCAGGAGATTCAGGTGCCAGATGAATGGCTAGACATAGATAACTTTGCGGTGTGGCACGGTGTGCACCCTGGCACCGTCCCGGTATCAAACCATATTAATAACCAGATTAGGGAGTTGTTCTATAAACCCGACGTGCTACAGTATCTGCCTGAAGAAATTCACCCTGTGGTGCAGAATGTAGCTGCATGGGGGCTGAAGGATGTGGAGAAAGTTGGCAATGAGGATAAACTATATGTAATCACAATTGCTCCTCCAGAGTGAGCAGAAACTCCTTCTGCAGCTCTGCGACCGTCTCTAGCAGCCTGTCCCGCTTAACTTTCACTGGCCGTCCGGCGTAGGTGGTGCGGACCTCCGTAGCTGTGACTGACTCCCCTGTCTGGCGCCCTGCTGTCAGCTTGTCTGCATTGCTGTTGAAGGTGTCCCTCTTCATGCGCTTGCTGGCGCCAGGTACGTGCGTGACGATGTACTGTGTTGCCAGCAAGCGCCTGGCGCACTGCATGATGGATGACGAGAAGGGGCTGACATATTCGCTGTCCCAGTCCCGCATGTTGGTGTGCTCCCTGCCTGTGCGCTTGATCGGCTTGTGCTTGTGCTCCATGCCCTCACAGCAATAGGGCATCAGCGAGCCGTGCTCCCTGACATGGTCGCCGTAATGGGCGATGACGCTGTGCATGGTGGGTGTGACGTCGGCTGGATGGCCCACCAACAGGAACGCCTCAAGCCACTTGTCCGCTGCCTGATCGATAGCGTCCCCTAATGCACCCCACTGTGACTGCGGCAGGCCGTCGATCATCCAGAGAGCAACAAGACGGACGAACTTCCAATAGCAGTCAAGGTGAAGCTGGTAAGAGGGCGCCATCATGGGTATCTGCCTGGATAGAATCATTGGCCAGTTGGACATCACCTCCCAGCACTCACCACCATTCCATTTCTGCACTGACTTTGCTGTTCCTGTCTCCTTGTCCCGGCCGGCGTGTGCTCCATCGCAGGTCACTCCAAAAGCCTCTGTCATCCACTCAGCCAGCCGCTCGCCCTCCGCCTTGGTAGGTGCGTTCATGGTCATGCTCACAAAGAACATGTTGACCACATTCCGTGTGAAGCCGTCACTGTGAGATTCAGATGTGACGTAAATGTGCCCTACTGGTGACGAACGACGACATACGGGGACGATACGGGACGGACGAGGGACGTGGATTTCATACCCAGTAACGACGACTATCGCGCGCGACCTGTAAAGTACTATATGAATTTCTCGTTTCCATAATTTCATCAAATTGATATGCGCACGCGGGCTCGCGTGTCGCCCACCGACGCGGAGTACCCAGGCTAAGTACAGGCGGCTGCAAGTACTCGCTGCACATCGCTGCACATCGCCGCGGTGTGCGGCGGTGTGCGGCACGACAGGCGGAGGTGTGGGCGGATGTAGGTGGTACGGTAGGTGGTAGGCGGTAGGTGGTGTTCGTAGGTGCGCGTTTTAATGCAGCCGCCCTAACTGCTGATGATTGTGTAACGCCCCAGCACGCGCATGAAGTACGGGGTCGCATGGCGGTCACCGCCGCTCACCGCTGATCCAAGCGCGGACAGCCGCGCACTCGCATTTGTGCTCCCTGCCGGTGGTGGGCTACATCCCCCCCAACTCTCACCCCCCCCCCCCCCCCCGCGCGCGCGCGGCAGCAGGCATGCCGGGAGAGGGATGGATGTCGAGTGTGTCGAAGAATGGCGTGTACACATGCAAGCACTGCCACGGCATCGTGACGGGCAGTAGTGAAAGGACGGCGCGAGAGCGGCACTTCCGGAAATACCCGAACTGAAGCCACTCGTTGAAGCGTGCGGCTAAGTTGCACCGCAAGGCCGCCTTATTACAAGCAGCAGCAGCAGGGCGGCAGCAGTAGCAGCAGCAGCGGCAGGGGCGGCAGCAGGAGTAGCTGCAGCCGTCGGAAACGGCCCGCCGGCGCCGGTCTCGGAGGACGATGTGATGGGTGTGGGGGAGGACCCCGTTGGCGAAGACGGTGTGGACATCGACGCGCCTGCGTGGCCGCCGGCGGACGTGGAAGCTGCCGATGAGGGCGTGATACGGAAAGGCGATCCCGGTGACTTCTACATGAAGGTCATCGCCAAGAAGTTCCGGGGAGTATGGCACTACGGCGTGATAACCGGCGTCGTTACCGAGTGGGTGTTGGAGGACCACGGCGGGGCGACCCAGTGGCGCGCTGTTTTCGAGGACGGTGACATTGTGGACCTTCTGCGTTCAGAGGTGAGTGGGCCCGGCATGCGTGCGGGTGGCACCACTCAACTGCGGTTGTATGGAATCACACGCACCCGCCCGGTCGGCGTGGCAAGTTGTGGAGGCTATGGCGGCTGCCCAGGAGCACCCCCCTGTGGATGCGGACGGGGATGCTCGCTTGGTAACCGTCCATGAAGGCGATGACTTGTCCAGTGAATCACGCATCTTGCCCGGCGTGCGTTCAACACAACCCGGCTGGCGGAGGCCAAGCACAACACTGGCTGCCATGGCGTGTGCCATGTGCATGTGGTCCTGGGCTATGTCAGCATGGTCAACCTCTTCCCCCTCGCGCCGTTCCACCTTTTTTTTTTGGCTTGGGAAGGGACTTTTGGAGGAAATTTGTCACCGTGCAGGGCCACATTGGATTCCGAGCTATGAAGCAGGAAGACCGGCGCCAGGCTTTAGTCCCGATACCCAGCAACTTTGAACGCGGGTTGCGCCCTTCGTTTGCAGTGTCCAAGAATCGAAAGGTAAACCCCCCCCCCCCCCCCCGGCGTGGGCGTGCGTGGGCGTGGGCGTGACGGCATTCCCCTCCATGACTGCAGGGTCAGGCAAGGTGACGGTGCAGTCCGGCTGGGTCATGGAGGACTGCTTGAACCACATGGAAACGTTTTCCATTCTTAACGCCGGTCCGCTGCTCGAGGAGGCCCGGGTGAAGGCGATCATGACCGAGAAGGAGCTTCGCGTCCCCAGGCGGTGCTTGGGCACATGTACAAGCGCATGCAAGGAGCTGCGTGGTTCGTCACGCGGTGGGGGCTGCAGAATGTGGTGACGGAGGAGGACGGCCCCGAGCGCAAGGCGCAGGTGGACGCGCTCACCAGGGAGGGGAGGACTCTAGACCCAGCGCGGCGCCAAGGCGCAGCGGCCGGGGGAGCGCGGCGCCAAGGCGCGGCGGCCGCGGCAGCGCGGCGCCAAGGCGCGGCGGCCGGGGGAGCGCGGCGCCAAGGCGCGGCGGCCGGGGCAGCGCGGCGCCAAGGCGCGGCGGCCGGGGGAGCGCGGCGCCAAGGCGCGGCGGCCGGGGCAGCGCGGCGCCAAGGCGCGGCGGCCGGGGCAGCGCGGCGCCAAGGCGCGGCGGCCGGGGGAGCGCGGCGCCAAGGCGAGTGGGATGGGCGGGGCAGCGGTTGCTACCGAGTGAGGCGTAGCATCGTTTGCAGTAGCAACGCAGCCTTTCCGGTTGCATAGTGTGACGCCGCCTGGATGTAACCCAGCAGTACGCGCAAAGTGCAAGTGCAAGCTGCTGATGGCGGGGATCCCGCGGGGGGGGGGCGGGGGGGGGGGGCAGCGGCTGTGGGATAGGCGCGGCAGCGGTTGCTACAGAGTGAGGCGTCGCATCGTTTGCAGTAGCAACGCAGCCTTTCCGGTTGCATAGCATGACGCCGCCTGGATGTAACCCAGCAGTACGCGCAAAGTGCAAGTGCAAGCTGCTGGTGGCGGGGATCCACGCGAGGTCGCAGGACGGTGCGCGAGGGGGGGGGGGGGGGGGGAGCGGCTGTGGGATAGGCGGGGCAGCGGTTGCTACCGAGTGAGGCGTAGCATCGTTTGCAGTAGCAACGCAGCCTTTCCGGTTGCATAGTGTGACACCGCCTGGATGTAGCCCAGCAGTACGCGCAAAGTGGAAGTGTTACACGTCCGTGTGCCCCACCCAATGACATTGCGCCCGACCTCACTGACGGCATGTCTCGCTCTCCTTCAGCTCCTGGGCCGTCCGCCGCCTCACCCTGCGCACCCCACCAGCCGCGCGTGCCTTCTCGGAAGCCTCACACACGGCGGCGCGAGTCGCGTCGTGGAACGCGTCCCTGACATGGCGGAACTCCGCCCTCACCGTGGCCGTGGTCGGGCAGGGGACTGCCCGCTGATGGGTCGCCATGCATGGGTACTTGGGGCCGCACAAAGCCGGGGTGCCGTCGCAGCAACACTCCCAGTCCGTCCGTTGGCCGCAGTCCACGCACATGATAGTGCATGTGGCCGCCTCCCGCCACTGCTCGTAGTGCTCCGGTCAACATGGCGACGAGCAAGTCGGCATGTCCCGCAGGTGGCTGCGGGGCGGGTGGCGCGAGCACAGCCTCGCTCGCCTCAACAACCCCCTCAGCCCGATCAGTCGCCTCGACCACGGCCTCCTCCGCCTCCTGACGCGGCGCACCAGGCGCATCATCGTCGCCTGGCAGGGCGTCCCCCCCCGCAACGGCGCCGTCGGCGGTGGCCGACGCCGTCGTGGCGGGGTGTTGTGAGGAGGTGGCCCTAGACATAGGTGGGGCCGGCACCGCCATGTGTTGCTCCACATGCGGTGCGGTTCCTGACGCGACAGCTCCGTCGCACCAGTACCGGCGCCGGCACCCCACGCCTGCTGCGCTTACCACCAACCGGCATGTTTCCTTTGGGAGGCGGTTCATCCGCGTCGGAGGTGAGCGGCGGTGCCAATGTGGGTGTCGATACTGCCCGGCCATTAGGGCTCCCGCCGCCTGTCGCTCCGCCGACCCACGCCGCGGCGTGTGCTGCGCCCCGCATAGTCGCCTCGACTATATTATACATGACGCGGGGACGGGGGCGGGGGGGGGGGGGGGGATTCGTGCGTTTCGTATGTCGGCGGAACGGCGTGCGAAGCTGCGGCTGGCGAAGGTGGTGGAAGTAAGCGTGGCGGCGTCGGCGGCGTATTACCGTGCGTGCATGCGTGCGCAACCCCGCGGCAGCAAGCCCCGGACTCGGCGTGTGCCGGCGGCAGAGCTGCGAAGCCATGGACACGGTACGGGATGCCAAGTCTGGCTAAGCAACTGCCGAGGCTGGCGGCTTAACCCCCATGTCCGGCGGTTGAGGGACGGAAAGTGCGTAGAAGTTGATCGGCAAAGCGGGCATATAAGCATGGCTGTGCTAGGTTCCTATTAAGTAATGGCGGTTTGTGCTAAGTAATTCGTAGGGGTGGACCATGCAGCGCAGGTAGGGGGCGGTATAAATGAGGCCGGGCACATATACTGCTCCACGAAACGACACTGTGGCACGTGTAGTTGAATAGACCCCCCCCCCCCCCCCCACCCCCCGCCGGATCGGCCCGCCGGGTCGGCCCGCCGGGTCGGCCCGCCGACCCGCCACGGCATGTAATATCTGTCATGCATCGCCGGGGTATGTGTGAGTGGATGCCCCGCCGCCACATCCCCCCCCCCCCCCCCACCCCCCCATTTACACTTGTGCACTCATTAAGTTTGGGCTGGTTTCGGAGCAGTACATGTACGTATGTATATACATACAATGGAACGTAGGACCTGCGCGGAAAGAGGCGGGGCTGGCGGAGTGCGTTGGGGGTGCGTAGAGTAGCGTGTTGGTGAGATTCGGGGTGCATCGGACGCCGGATGCCCATCCACCCAGCGTAAAAGGCGCGTACGTAATATTCACACTATATTAACACACAAATGTGGAAAACCGGACATTCCGTGCCGGATGGGTGGGAATACGGCGTCCGATGCAGCCAAAACCCCAGCAACACGCTATTCTATGCACCGCCAATGCACTCCGCCAGCACCGCCTCATTCTCTGTCGATTTCGAAAACGCCTTCACATTATCCACCGCTAATAATTGCAATTGCCACCGTGTAATGTTGTCACGATGTGCGCACACAACAACACTTACTACCGGTTCCGACGCGGATGGAGGCGGGGCTTGCGGAGTGCGTTGGCGGTGCACAGACTAGCGTGCTGCAAATAATTGGGGTGCATCGGACGCCGGATGCCCATCCACCCGGCGTAAAAGACGCGTAATATTCACACTATATTAACACGCAAATGTGTGAAAACCGGACATTCCGTGCCGGATGGGTGGGAATACGGCGTTCGATGCAGCCAAAACCCCAGCAACACGCTATTCTATGCACCGCCAATGCACTCCGCCAGCACCGCCTCATTCTCCGTCGATTTCGAAAACGCCTTCACATTATCCACCGCTAATAATTGCAATTGCCACCGTGTAATGTTGTCACGATGTGCGCACACAACAACACTTACTACCAGTTCCGACGCGGATGGAGTCGGGGCTTGCGGAGTGCGTTGGCGGTGCACAGACTAGCGTGCTGCAAATAATTGGGGTGCATCGGACGCCGGATGCCCATCCACCCGGCGTAAAAGACGCGTAATATTCACACTATATTAACACACAAATGTGTGAAAACCGGACATTCCGTGCCGGATGGGTGGGAATACGGCGTCCGATGCAGCCAAAACCCCAGCAACACGCTATTCTATGCACCGCCAATGCACTCCGCCAGCACCGCCTCATTCTCCGTCGATTTCGAAAACGCCTTCACATTATCCACCGCTAATAATTGCAATTGCCACCGTGTAATGTTGTCACGATGTGCGCACACAACAACACTTACTACCGGTTCCGACGCGGACGGAGGCGAGGCTTGCGGAGTGCGTTGGGGGTGCGTAGACTAGCGTGCTGCAAATAATTGGGGTGCATCGGACGCCGGATGCCCATCCACCCGGCGTAAAAGACGCGTAATATTCACACTATATTAACACACAAATGTGTGAAAACCGGACATTCCGTGCCGGATGGGTGGGAATACGGCGTCCGATGCAGCCAAAACCCCAGCAACACGCTATTCTATGCACCGCCAATGCACTCCGCCAGCACCGCCTCATTCTCTGTCGATTTCGAAAACGCCTTCACATTATCCACCGCTAATAATTGCAATTGCCACCGTGTAATGTTGTCACGATGTGCGCACACAACAACACTTACTACCGGTTCCGACGCGGATGGAGGCGAGGCTTGCGGAGTGCACTGGCGGTGCACAGACTAGCGGGAGACTGGATCCATTGTCGCTTATTTACAAGCACGGGCGGTGCTGCCAGACCTGATCGTCTACGGCCGATATAATATTCACACTATAATTAACATCGGTGCACACCGCCGCACACCGCCGCACAACGCTGCGCGCGCACATTCGTCGCGCACATATACGCGCGCCCTACCGCACACATTATCCCGGATTCACTCGCCGTATCCATTACGCCGTGCTACTTCAACAATAAACATTGCGAAATTACACCGACACAATGCCGCACCGACTAGCTCTTGACAATACGTGCATCTAAATAGTAGTGGCGCGCTGCTCCTCGCCTCCGATGTGTCGTTGACTGCTGCGGAAGGCGGTCGTCGAGTGGGTGTTAGTTTCTCCACCTCGGCCGCCCCCCCCCCCCCCCTTCACCGCTCACAGCGCCATGGCCGACCTCGCCCCCCCGGGCAAAAGTGGGCGGCGAGCCTTGTTGTCTCGCGTGTCCGCGCCGCCGGCATCGAGGAGGACGAGAAAAACATGAGGAAACGCGTGACAAGGTGGGCGCGCAACAAAACACTCCATCCTCCACATAAGCACGCACCCACTCGTGGCTAACTTGTGCCGCGCGCAGGTTCGTCCGGGAGCGCCGTAAGGCCCACCTCAACGCCAAGGCTTCCACAGTGCCAGCGGCGCAAGTCGTGGTGGCCGAGGAGGCCGCATCCTCAGCCGCTTAAAGGCGAAACGATTGTGGCTTGTTGTTGGTGTCTGGGCACAAGGGGGCGTCCCGGGTACAGGGCACATTTTTGAGTCAAAACGGTCCAATTCCTGGACTCAAAAATGTGCCCCCCACGTGATCGCTTAGGCTGGGATATGTACCCATTTTTCGGTCACATTTCAGGTGCAATGCAATACTATACGAGAGTACTAAAAATGGCACATCGGCGTGTCCTCTTCGCGCCCTCAGTCGCGTAAAGTACTATCCGCCTCACCTTGGAAGATTGCGGACGCGAGGGCATGGCGACTGCGTTTCAAGCGTTTCAAGCCTGGAAATCGAGCCTCACTCGCGCAGAGAAGACGCCCCGGGCCTACGAGTCTATCGCCGACCTCAGAGATTGTGTTCGTCGCAACGAGATGCTACCTCTGAACCCTGCTGACAGCGACGCGGCGTTGGGGCGAGATGTCGGCGCAGGCGGCGGTGCGGGCTTCGCGTCCCGAGATGAGGGCTCCTTAGGCGGAGATGCGGGTCGGGGAGGCAGAGATGTGGCACCGCCACGTGAAGATGTGGCCCTGTGACTCCCACCAGCGGCACCCGAAGGCGCCTGACGGCTTGACGTGGCTTCGCGTTTCGGCTTAGGCGCCTGGAAGGGGTCGTCGTCCTCCAACTCTTTCGCCATCTTAAAGGAGGAGTCGGCCCACGCGTCTTGGAATGCTTCTTGCGCAGCTTAATGGGCGACAAGCTGCTGCTCTTGCCTCCATAGGCGGAGATGCGGGTCGGGGAGGCGGAGATGCGGCACCGCCACGGGAAGATGTGGCCCTGCGACTCCCACCAGCGGCACCCGAAGGCGCCTGACGGCTTGACGTGGCTTCGCGTTTCGGCTTAGGCGCCTGGAAGGGGTCGTCGTCCTCCAACTCCATCGCCATCTTAAAGGAGGAGTCGGCCCACGCTTCTTGGAATGCTTCTTGCGCAGCTTATTGGGCTACAAGCTGCTGCTCTTGCCTCCATAGGTGGAAATGCGGGTCGGGGAGGCGGAGATGCGGCACCGCCACGGGAAGATGTGGCCCTGCGACTCCCACCAGCGGCACCCGAAGGCGCCTGACGGCTTGACGTGGCTTCGCGTTTCGGCTTAGGCGCCTGGAAGGGGTCGTCGTCCTCCAACTCTATCGCCATCTTAAAGGAGGAGTCGGCCCACGCTTCTTGGAATGCTTCTTGCGCAGCTTATTGGGCTACAAGCTGCTGCTCTTGCCTCCATAGGTGGAAATGCGGGTCGGGGAGGCGGAGATGCGGCACCGCCACGGGAAGATGTGGCCCTGCGACTCCCACCAGCGGCACCCGAAGGCGCCTGACGGCTTGACGTGGCTTCGCGTTTCGGCTTAGGCGCCTGGAAGGGGTCGTCGTCCTCCAACTCTATCGCCATCTTGAAGGAGGACTCGGCCCGCGCTTCTTGGAATGCTTTTTGCGCAGCTTAATGGGCGACAAGCTGGTCTTGCCTCCCGTGCTCAACGCACCGTGCGGGCGCTTCGTCGCACTCGACGGCTGAGGCTCACTCGGCGGCTTGGCAGTCTCCGAGGGACCAAGCCTGCTCGGGGGAGGGGCGGAGCTGCTCGAAGCTCTATCAAGAGACCTGCTGCAGCGCCGTTTTGGGAGCCATCTCCGCCGGACCCCGGTGGCGGTGGTTGAGATGCGGGCTTAGAGGACCCGCCAGCCCGACGCGGCGCCGCTACGACCTGGTAGTAGCGGTCGTCGACCAAGACGGTGGGTGGTAAAGAGCCGGCTCGGCAACCTTCCAGTATGAGGATTTTTATGACAAAAAGGGGATTTAATTGCCCATATGCTTTACAATACTATACAGACTGCAAGGCAGTACCACTAATGCCTGATATTTGCTCGCGGCACGCCGCAGATTGCTGCAGCGCTGCACCGCAGATGCTGCCTTTAGACATGCTTCTATTGCCTAGATGGCTGCAAACCATTTCGTATGCGGGGCTGCATGGCATAGAAGGGATGTGAACACGCACCTGCTTGACGATACTATGCAGATTGCAAGGCAGTAGGGCTAATGCCTGATATTTGCTGGCGGCACGCCGCAGATTGCTGAAGCGCTGCACCGCAGATGCTGCCTTAAGGCATGCTTTAATTGTCTAGATGGCTGCAAACCATTTAGTATGCGGGGCTGCATGGCATAGAAGGGATGTGAACACGCACCGGCTTGACGATACTATACTGACTGCAAGGCAGTAGGGCTAATACGTTATATTTGCTGGCGGCACGCCGCAGATTGCTGCAGCCATTTGCCTACATGGCTGCAAACCATTTCGTATGCGGGGCTGCATGGCATGAAAGGGATGTGAACACGCACCGGCTTGACGATACTATACGGACTGCAAGGCAGTAGGGCTTATACGTTAAATTTGCTGGCGGCACGCCGCAGATTGCTGAAGCGCTGCACCGCAGATGCAGCCTTAAGGCATGCTTCAATTGCCTGGATGGCTGCAAACCATTTATTAGTATGCGGGGCTGCATGGCATAGAAGGGATATGAACACGCACGTACTTGACGATACTATACGGACTGCAAGGCAGTAGGGCTAATACGTTATATTTGCTGGCGGCACACCGCAGATTGCTGCAGCGCTGCACCGCAGATGCTGCCTTTAAGCATGCTTTGATTGCCTAGATGGCTGCAAACCATTTAGTATGCGGGGCTGCATGAATCACCAACATGCGCCGGTCGCCGAGCGTTGGCGCGTTGGCGCCCCGCTGCGCCGGCCGCGGCGCCCCGCTGCGCCGGCCGCGGCGCGATGGCGCCCCGCTGCGCCGGCCGCGGCGCGATGGCGCCCCGCTGCGCCGGCCGCGGCGCGATGGCGCCCCGCTGCGCCGGCCGCGGCGCGATGGCGCCCCGCTGCGCCGGCCGCGGCGCGATGGCGCCCCGCTGCGCCGGCCGCGGCGCGATGGCGCCCCGCTGCCCCGGCCGCGGCGCGTTGGCGCCCCGCTGCGCCGGCCGCGGCGCGATGGCGCCCCGCTGCGCCGGCCGCGGCGCGATGGCGCCCCGCTGCCCCGGCCGCGGCGCGATGGCGCCCCGCTGCCCCGGCCGCGGCGCGCGCGATGGCGCCCCGCTGCCCCGGCCGCGGCGCGATGGCGCCCCGCTGCCCCGGCCGCGGCGCGATGGCGCCCCGCTGCGCCGGCCGCGGCGCGATGGCGCCCCGCTGCGCCGGCCGCGGCGCGCGCGATGGCGCCCAGCTTCCCCGGCCGCGGCGCGATGGCGCCCCGCTGCGCCGGCCGCGGCGCGATGGCGCCCCGCTGCGCCGGCCGCGGCGCGATGGCGCCCCGCTGCGCCGGCCGCGGCGCGATGGCGCCCCGCTGCGCCGGCCGCGGCGCGTTGGCGCCCCGCTGCGCCGGCCGCGGCGCGATGGCGCCCCGCTGCGCCGGCCGCGGCGCGTTGGCGCCCCGCTGCGCCGGCCGCGGCGCGTTGGCGCCCCGCTGCGCCGGCCGCGGCGCGATGGCGCCCCGCTGCGCCGGCCGCGGCGCGATGGCGCCCCGCTGCCCCGGCCGCGGCGCGATGGCGCCCCGCTGCCCCGGCCGCGGCGCGCGCGATGGCGCCCCGCTGCCCCGGCCGCGGCGCGATGGCGCCCCGCTGCCCCAGCCGCGGCGCGATGGCGCCCCGCTGCGCCGGCCGCGGCGCGATGGCGCCCCGCTGCGCCGGCCGCGGCGCGCGCGATGGCGCCCCGCTTCCCCGGCCGCGGCGCGATGGCGCCCCGCTGCGCCGGCCGCGGCGCGCGCGATGGCGCCCCGCTTCCCCGGCCGCGGCGCGATGGCGCCCCGCTGCGCCGGCCGCGGCGCGTTGGCGCCCCGCTGCGCCGGCCGCGGCGCGATGGCGCCCCGCTGCGCCGGCCGCGGCGCGTTGGCGCCCCGCTGCGCCGGCCGCGGCGCGTTGGCGCCCCGCTGCGCCGGCCGCGGCGCGATGGCGCCCCGCTGCGCCGGCCGCGGCGCGTTGGCGCCCCGCTGCGCCGGCCGCGGCGCGTTGGCGCCCCGCTGCGCCGGCCGCGGCGCGATGGCGCCCCGCTGCGCCGGCCGCGGCGCGATGGCGCCCCGCTGCCCCGGCCGCGGCGCGATGGCGCCCCGCTGCCCCGGCCGCGGCGCGATGGCGCCCCGCTGCCCCGGCCGCGGCGCGCGCGATGGCGCCCCGCTGCCCCGGCCGCGGCGCGATGGCGCCCCGCTGCCCCGGCCGCGGCGCGATGGCGCCCCGCTGCGCCGGCCGCGGCGCGATGGCGCCCCGCTGCCCCGGCCGCGGCGCGATTGCGGCCCGCTGCGCCGGCCGCGGCGCGATGGCGCCCCGCTGCGCCGGCCGCGGCGCGATGGCGCCCCGCTGCCCCGGCCGCGGCGCGATGGCGCCCCGCTGCGCCGGCCGCGGCGCGTTGGCGCCCCGCTGCGCCGGCCGCGGCGCGTTGGCGCCCCGCTGCGCCGGCCGCGGCGCGATGGCGCCCCGCTGCGCCGGCCGCGGCGCGATGGCGCCCCGCTGCCCCGGCCGCGGCGCGATGGCGCCCCGCTGCCCCGGCCGCGGCGCGCGCGATGGCGCCCCGCTGCCCCGGCCGCGGCGCGATGGCGCCCCGCTGCCCCGGCCGCGGCGCGATGGCGCCCCGCTGCGCCGGCCGCGGCGCGATGGCGCCCCGCTGCGCCGGCCGCGGCGCGCGCGATGGCGCCCAGCTTCCCCGGCCGCGGCGCGATGGCGCCCCGCTGCGCCGGCCGCGGCGCGATGGCGCCCCGCTGCGCCGGCCGCGGCGCGATGGCGCCCCGCTGCGCCGGCCGCGGCGCGATGGCGCCCCGCTGCGCCGGCCGCGGCGCGTTGGCGCCCCGCTGCGCCGGCCGCGGCGCGATGGCGCCCCGCTGCGCCGGCCGCGGCGCGTTGGCGCCCCGCTGCGCCGGCCGCGGCGCGTTGGCGCCCCGCTGCGCCGGCCGCGGCGCGATGGCGCCCCGCTGCGCCGGCCGCGGCGCGATGGCGCCCCGCTGCCCCGGCCGCGGCGCGATGGCGCCCCGCTGCCCCGGCCGCGGCGCGCGCGATGGCGCCCCGCTGCCCCGGCCGCGGCGCGATGGCGCCCCGCTGCCCCAGCCGCGGCGCGATGGCGCCCCGCTGCGCCGGCCGCGGCGCGATGGCGCCCCGCTGCGCCGGCCGCGGCGCGCGCGATGGCGCCCCGCTTCCCCGGCCGCGGCGCGATGGCGCCCCGCTGCGCCGGCCGCGGCGCGCGCGATGGCGCCCCGCTTCCCCGGCCGCGGCGCGATGGCGCCCCGCTGCGCCGGCCGCGGCGCGTTGGCGCCCCGCTGCGCCGGCCGCGGCGCGATGGCGCCCCGCTGCGCCGGCCGCGGCGCGCGCGATGGCGCCCCGCTTCCCCGGCCGCGGCGCGATGGCGCCCCGCTGCGCCGGCCGCGGCGCGCGCGATGGCGCCCCGCTTCCCCGGCCGCGGCGCGATGGCGCCCCGCTGCGCCGGCCGCGGCGCGATGGCGCCCCGCTGCGCCGGCCGCGGCGCGATGGCGCCCCGCTGCGCCGGCCGCGGCGCGATGGCGCCCCGCTGCCCCGGCCGCGGCGCGATGGCGCCCCGCTGCCCCGGCCGCGGCGCGATGGCGCCCCGCTGCCCCGGCCGCGGCGCGCGCGATGGCGCCCCGCTGCCCCGGCCGCGGCGCGATGGCGCCCCGCTGCCCCGGCCGCGGCGCGATGGCGCCCCGCTGCGCCGGCCGCGGCGCGATGGCGCCCCGCTGCGCCGGCCGCGGCGCGCGCGATGGCGCCCCGCTTCCCCGGCCGCGGCGCGATGGCGCCCCGCTGCGCCGGCCGCGGCGCGATGGCGCCCCGCTGCGCCGGCCGCGGCGCGATGGCGCCCCGCTGCGCCGGCCGCGGCGCGATGGCGCCCCGCTGCGCCGGCCGCGGCGCGATGGCGCCCCGCTGCGCCGGCCGCGGCGCGATGGCGCCCCGCTGCGCCGGCCGCGGCGCGTTGGCGCCCCGCTGCGCCGGCCGCGGCGCGATGGCGCCCCGCTGCGCCGGCCGCGGCGCGTTGGCGCCCCGCTGCGCCGGCCGCGGCGCGATGGCGCCCCGCTGCGCCGGCCGCGGCGCGATGGCGCCCCGCTGCGCCGGCCGCGGCGCGATGGCGCCCCGCTGCCCCGGCCGCGGCGCGATGGCGCCCCGCTGCCCCGGCCGCGGCGCGATGGCGCCCCGCTGCGCCGGCCGCGGCGCGATGGCGCCCCGCTGCCCCGGCCGCGGCGCGATGGCGCCCCGCTGCGCCGGCCGCGGCGCGATGGCGCCCCGCTGCCCCGGCCGCGGCGCGATTGCGGCCCGCTGCGCCGGCCGCGGCGCGATGGCGCCCCGCTGCGCCGGCCGCGGCGCGATGGCGCCCCGCTGCCCCGGCCGCGGCGCGATGGCGCCCCGCTGCCCCGGCCGCGGCGCGATGGCGCCCCGCTGCGCCGGCCGCGGCGCGATGGCGCCCCGCTGCCCCGGCCGCGGCGCGATGGCGCCCCGCTGCCCCGGCCGCGGCGCGATGGCGCCCCGCTGCCCCGGCCGCGGCGCGATGGCGCCCCGCTGCCCCGGCCGCGGCGCGATGGCGCCCCGCTGCCCCGGCCGCGGCGCGATGGCGCCCCGCTGCGCCGGCCGCGGCGCGATGGCGCCCCGCTGCCCCGGCCGCGCTAGCAAAGGAAGTGCGGTTTGTGAAATCGACGGACAGGAGTCGATTAAACTCTTATCTGCGGTTGAGAATCATTTGTTGTGATAGTTGATTATGATTAATGAGGTATTGTCCAGGGAGTTATGGCAGCGAATTTCAAGCTGCATGAATCCCTTGTCACGGACCAGACACGAACCCACGTTGCTTGCCGAGGTGCTCCGAGAGATGCGCCCTTAAAGTCGCCGAATCTCGTCCGACGACCAACTTCAAGGCGTCGACAATTATCACATCTCGCCCCCTCCTGACGGCAGTGAGTGGCGCGCAGCAATTGAGAAAGATGATGAGGAGCAGCCCCCCCCCCCCCCCCCCCGCCACGCTGTCGACATTGGCAGGACCCGAGCCGTAGTCCGGGTCTGCCATGACGAGGGCTTTCGCCGGGCCATTTTACCAGGGGGCGAGATTCGCATCTGCCGGTGAGCTTCTTGGACATACTCGTTGCAAATCCCCCGCAACTCGTTCTACACAAGCCGGTGGTCTTCAGAGGCCAAGAAGGCCCGCATGTTCACCGTGCTGCCTCTCGTCCCTGCCCCTCTCTTGCAGTCTGAGGTCATCGGGTATCGCGGATCGTGCATGATGTGTTAGAGGTCGTTGGCAGACAAGGACGAAAACACGAAGCGGGTGGGAAAAGGGGCGGGTGTCACCACTCATGTCGAGATGCGCGACGGCGAGGTGTGCTTAACGCAGTCCACGGCGCCCTGATGAGAGATGCAAGCGAAGATGCGAGTCCGCGTACCGTTGGAGTCGCTCCTGGGAGAGGGACCAAAGGTGGCACACCTTGAGGCTTGGGGGGTCAGGCTGAGGCTCGCCGTACGGCGAAGGCTGCGAATCTCCGGCCCCGGGCCATAGCGGTCCGCTTCCATGTTGCCCACCGCCCGGCTGTATGGGCCTCATGGGCTGAGTCGTGGGTATTGGCGCCTGAGACGCCCTCCTGCCGGAACGCAAGTGCATCTGCGGAGAATCTTGCGCCATGGGGGTCACTAGCAGTGTGTCGAGAGCCGTGCTCGTTGGGTCAAATCCAAGTGCAGCCGCAGATGTCCCCGCCACGCACAGAACTGTGCAAGCGGGCAGATGTGCGTTTTGCTCTGCGAGGACGGTCTGCCATGCTTTTGTGCACCGAGAAGCGTTAAGATGCCTCAAAGAATACAAGCGCGAGGGAGCTTGCGAGGGGTAGATGAGTGGGAAGCACAGTGGCGGCGTAGCATTCGAGGCCAGAAAAAACGGTTGGCGTGGAAGGGTAGCGACGCATCTCGTCAAAGGGCGGTGGACATGCGTGTAGTACATACTGAAGGTTACTTTCACTGAACAGTACCTCGTACAGTGTTGGCAAGAAAAGGAAGCCAATTTCACAGTACATTCGTACAGTGTTAGGCTGGACTCAAATTTGCACCCCCCAAAAGGGGTACAATATTGAGTTAAGGGGGGTGCAATTTTGAGTCCAGAAATGTGCCCATTTTGACTCAATAATCGCCCTTTTTCCGGGCGTCCCGACGCGAAGGTAAGGAAGCTCATGGCGGCGTCGTCGACGGCACAGCCTCCCAGGGTGGTGAAGACACTGACGGATGAAAAGAAGCGGAAGAGGCCAGTGAAGAAACGCCGAGGTAAGAAACTGACGGTCGCGGAGGCGGAGGCGGAGGTGGAGGCGGAGGCGGAGGCAGCGAGATCGTCGAAGCGGAGGGTCCCCCGGGCACGCAAGAACAAGAACAAGCAGTAGCCCCCGCCCCCTTACCCCCCTCCCCTCACTCCCCCGGCGGGAGCGGCGGGGCGGGGGGGGGGGGGCGGCGGCGGGGGGACCACGCCCGCCCGCCCCCCCCCCCCCCCCCCCCCCCCCGGGCCACATTCCCCGATGGCAGCTGTCGCGAATATTGTAATTCAATCATTCTTCGGCAAACCGCTGCCTGCCCCCGCCCTACCCCTCGTGAATATTTATGTAACGTGAGCACTCTTTGGCAAAACATGGCAGCCAAACCGCCCATCTGATGACCTTTGATCGGACGGCTGGCAGGCCCGTTCAGCAGTACTAGCTATAATGTACACAAAACTCCCCAGTGTTACCAAATACGTACGGCTGCGATTTGCGCTCCCATGTACTAATAGTCGTAGTTATCCACAGGACCACTCGTCATCGTGCCCGGGTACCGGGTACCGGGTACTAGATACCCGGTACCGGCTCAATAAATATATCGCGTACTACCCGGTACTACACGGACAACCTTGTACCTTATACGTCAGTGCCATGTAACAATTTACCGGGTTAGTACGACTACCAGAATGATGACAAAAAGGATTTATCGCCCGCCGGCAATAACGCCGGATGTACTCGCACGTAACTGGATGGACGTGCCGCCACCAGCAGCAGCCTTCACGGATAAATAATAGTCGCTAGTAGTAGTGCTTCGTCACCCGTATGTCACATCTGAATCTCACAGTGCGTGCAGGTTGTCTGGCACGGCATCCCACGGCTCGACCTGCATGAGCGTCGGGCAGCCAGGCTTGACTCCTCAGTGATCAGCCAGGTGCTTCTTGTAGCCTGCCTTGGTAGTAGGCAGATGCCTCTCATGCTCTGTAATATTTGCCTGTAATACACGCGCACAGTATGTCATGTGTTGTCAGCATGGAACGAGAGGCACATGGCGGGTGCGGGCAGGTAGGGGGGGGGTACCTTGCAGCCAGGGCATCGATATGGTTCAGTGATGCCGGTACAAGGCACATTTTTGAGTCAGAACGGTCCAATTCCTGGACTCAAAAATGTGCCCCCCACGTGATCGCTTAGGCTGGGATATGTACCCATTTTTACGGTCACATTTCAGGTGCAATGCAATACTATACGAGAGTACTAGAAATGGCACATCGGCGTGTCCTCTTCGCGCCCTCAGTCGCGTAAAGTACTATCCGCCTCACCTTGGAAGATTGCGGACGCGAGGGCATGGCGACTGCGTTTCAAGCGTTTCAAGCCTGGAAATCGAGCCTCACTCGCGCAGAGAAGACGCCCCGGGCCTACGAGTCTATCGCCGACCTCAGAGATTGTGTTCGTCGCAACGAGATGCTACCTCTGAACCCTGCTGACAGCGACGCGGCGTTGGGGCGAGATGTCGGCGCAGGCGGCGGTGCGGGCTTCGCGTCCCGAGATGAGGGCTCCTTAGGCGGAGATGCGGGTCGGGGAGGCGGAGATGCGGCACCGCCACGTGAAGATGTGGCCCTGCGACTCCCACCAGCGGCACCCGAAGGCGCCTGACGGCTTGACGGGGCTTCGCGTTTCGGCTTAGGCGCCTGGAAGGGGTCGTCGTCCTCCAACTCTTTCGCCATCTTAAAGGAGGAGTCGGCCCACGCGTCTTGGAATGCTTCTTGCGCAGCTTAATGGGCGACAAGCTGCTGCTCTTGCCTCCATAGGCGGAGATGCGGGTCGGGGAGGCGGAGATGCGGCACCGCCACGGGAAGATGTGGCCCTGCGACTCCCACCAGCGGCATCCGAAGGCGCCTGACGGCTTGACGGGGCTTCGCGTTTCGGCTTAGGCGTCTGGAAGGGGTCGTCGTCCTCCAACTCTTTCGCCATCTTAAAGGAGGAGTCGGCCCACACTTCTTGGAATGCTTCTTGCGCAGCTTAATGGACTACAAGCTGCTGCTCTTGCCTCCATATGTGGAAATGCGGGTCGGGGAGGCGGAGATGCGGCACCGCCACGGGAAGATGTGGCCCTGCGACTCCCACCAGCGGCACCCGAAGGCGCCTGACGGCTTGACGTGGCTTCGCGTTTCGGCTTAGGCGCCTGGAAGGGGTCGTCGTCCTCCAACTCTATCGCCATCTTGAAGGAGGACTCAGCCCGCGCTTCTTGGAATGCTTTTTGCGCAGCTTAATGGGCGACAAGCTGGTCTTGCCTCCCGTGCTCAACGCACCGTGCGGGCGCTTCGTCGCACTCGAAGGCTGAGGCTCACTCGGCGGCTTGGCAGTCTCCGAGGGACCAAGCCTGCTCGGGGGAGGGACGGAGCTGCTCGAAGCTCTATCAAGAGACCTGCTGCAGCGCCGTTTTGGGAGCCATCTCCGCCGGACCCCGGTGGCGGTGGTTGAGATGCGGGCTTAGAGGACCCGCCAGCCTGACGCGGCGCCGCTACGACCTGGTAGTAGCGGTCGTCGACCAAGACGGTGGGGGTTAAAGAGCCGGCTCGGCAACCTTCCAGTATGAGGATTTTTATGACAAAAAGGGGATTTAATTGCCCATATGCTTTACAATACTATACAGATTGCAAGGCAGTACCACTAATGCCTGATATTTGCTCGCGGCACGCCGCAGATTGCTGCAGCGCTGCACCGCAGATGCTGCCTTTAGGCATGCTTCTATTGCCTATATGGGTGCAAACCATTTATTAGTATGCGGGGCTGCATGGCATAGAAGGGATGTGAACACGCACCTGCTTGACGATACTATGCAGATTGCAAGGCAGTAGGGCTAATGCCTGATATTTGCTGGCAGCACGCCGCAGATTGCTGAAGCGCTGCACCGCAGATGCTGCCTTAAGGCATGCTTTAATTGTCTAGATGGCTGCAAACCATTTATTAGTATGCGGGGCTGCATGGCATAGAAGGGATGTGAACACGCACCGGCTTGACGATACTATACGGACTGCAAGGCAGTAGGGCTAATACCTGATATTTGCTGGCGGCACGCCGCAGATTGCTGCAGCCATTTGCCTACATGGCTGCAAACCATTTCGTATGCGGGGCTGCATGGCATGAAAGGGATGTGAACACGCACCGGCTTGACGATACTATACGGACTGCAAGGCAGTAGGGCTAATGCCTGATATTTGCTGGCGGCACGCCGCAGATTGCTGAAGCGCTGCACCGCAGATGCTGCCTTAAGGCATGCTTCAATTGCCTGGATGGCTGCAAACCATTTATTAGTATGCGGGGCTGCATGAATCACCAACATGCGCCGGTCGCCGAGCGTTGGCGCGTTGGCGCCCCGCTGCGCCGGCCGCGGCGCGTTGGCGCCCCGCTGCGCCGGCCGCGGCGCGTTGGCGCCCCGCTGCGCCGGCCGCGGCGCGTTGGCGCCCCGCTGCGCCGGCCGCGGCGCGTTGACGCCCCGCTGCGCCGGCCGCGGCGCGTTGGCGCCCCGCTGCGCCGGCCGCGGCGCGTTGGCGCCCCGCTGCGCCGGCCGCGCTAGCAAAGGAAGTGCGGTTTGTGAAATCGACGGACGGGAGTCGATTAAACTCTTATCTGCGGTTGAGAATGATTTGTTGTGATAGTTGATTATGATTAATGAGGTATTGTCCAGGGAGCTATGGCAGCGAATTTCAAGCTGCATGAATCCTTTGTCACGGACCAGACACGAACCCACGTTGCTTGCCGAGGTGCTCCGAGAGATGCGCCCTTAAAGTCGCCGAATCTCTTCCGACGACCAACCACAAGGCGCGTCCGTTGGTGTCGGGGTTTCTTGGGTGCTTTGGCGCGATGAGAAGTACACGACCCGCTGTCAACAGGCTGTCGAGGTAGTCCATTCGCGGCAGGGGCCTTTGCGTCATGTAGGTGCTCGGAATCTGCACGCGATAGATTACCGCCTTGTAGGCCGCCAGCAGCTATAGGAGCACATTCAGGTGAGTGAACCAAGGCGACATGGCAACGACAAAGGGCTCCTTGCCTAGGGCAGCGTTACAAGAGCTAGGGGCGACACTACACGGGTTTGTACGCGAGAGATGCGCGTTCACCTGCCCCCACTGCGGAGATGCGGGTAATCCCACCCTTTACGGCGGTCAATTCGATCCCTCCACCCTCCGCATCTCTTGCTCGCCTGTCGTGCCAGCGGTGGCCTCAGCTACCGCTGCTTTGACGTCCGGGAGGACGTACCCGTCGTTCCCAATGTGGGCCTCCGGGTTCCAGTGCCGCGTCTCTTTCGCCGCCGTCACGGTTCTCGCCGTCTCGCATACACGAACCCACGTTGCTTGCCGAGGTGCTCCGAGAGATGCGCCCTTAAAGTCGCCGAATCTCTTCCGACGACCAACCACAAGGCGCGTCTGTTGGTGTCGGGGTTTCTTGGGTGCTTTGACGCGATGAGAAGTACACGACCCGCTTTCAACAGACTGTGGATAGGTAGTTCATTTGCGGGCGGGGCCCTTGCGTCAAGTAGGTGCTCGGAATCTGCACGCAACAGATTTCCGCCTTGTAGGCCGGCAGCAGCGGTAGGAGCAAATTCAGGTGAGTGAAGCAAGGCGACATATCAACGACAAAGGGATCCTTGCACAGGGCAGCGTTACAAGAGCTAGGAGCGACAGTACACGGGTTTGCACGCGAGAGATGCGGGGGTTCACCTGCCCCCACTGCGGAGATGCGGGTAATCCCACCCTCTACCTTTAAATTCTCTCCACCCTCCGCATCTCTTGCTCGTCAGTCGTGCCAGCTGCTTTGACGTCCGGGAGGACGTACCCGTCGTCCCCAATGTGGGCCTCCGGGTTCCAGTGCCGCATCTCTTTCGCCGCCGTCACGGTTCTCGCCGTCTCGCATACACGAACCCACGTTGCTTGCCGAGGTGCTCCGAGAGATGCGCCCTTAAAGTCGCCGAATCTCGTCCGACGACCAACCACAAGGCGCGTCTGTTGGTGTCGGGGTTTCTTGGGTGCTTTGACGCGATGAGAAGTGCACGACCCGCTTTCAACACACTGTGGATAGGTAGTTCATTTGCGGGCGGGGCCCTTGC
The DNA here is from genome assembly GCA_006384855.1 of Tetraselmis striata. Taxonomy (NCBI): domain Eukaryota; kingdom Viridiplantae; phylum Chlorophyta; class Chlorodendrophyceae; order Chlorodendrales; family Chlorodendraceae; genus Tetraselmis; species Tetraselmis striata. The sequence continues at coordinate 30,062 of VCJN01000806.1, forward strand.
GTCAAGTAGGTGCTCGGAATCTGCACGCAACAGATTTCCGCCTTGTAGTCCGGCAGCAGCGGTAGGAGCAAATTCAGGTGAGTGAACCAAGGCGACGTGACAACGACAAAGGGATCCTTGCACAGGGGGCAGCGTTACAAGAGCTAGGAGCGATAGTTCACGGGTTTGTACGCGAGAGATGCGAGCGCTCATATGCCCCCACTGCGGAGATGCGGGTAATCCCACCCTCTACCTTTAAATTCTCTCCACCCTCCGCATCTCTTGCTCGTCAGTCGTGCCAGCGGTGGCTTCAGCCACCGCTGCTTTGACGTCCATGAGGACGTACCCGTCGTCCCCAATGTGGGCCTCCGGGTTCCAGTGCCGCATCTCTCGCCGCCGCCATGGTTCTCGCTGTCTCGCATACACGAACCCACGTTGGTTGCCGAGGTGCTCCGAGAGATGCGCCCTTAAAGTCGCCGAATCTCGTCCGGCGACCAACTTCAAGGCGTCGACAATTGTCACATCTCGCCCCCTCCTGACGGCAGTGAGTGGCGCGCAGCAATTGAGAAAGATGATGAGGAGCAGCCCCCCCCCCCCCCCCCCCCTCCCCCGCCACGCTGTCGACATTGGCAGGACCCGAGCCGTAGTCCGGGTCTGCCATGACGAGGGCTTTTGCCGGGCCATTTTACCAGGGGACGAGATTCGCATCTGCCGGTGAGCTTCTTGGACATACTCGTTGCAAATCCCCCGCAACTCGTTGTACACAAGCCGGTGGTCTTCAGAGGCCAAGAAGGCCCGCATGTTCACCGTGCTGCCTCTCGCCCCTGCCCCTCTCTTGCAGTCTGAGGTCATCGGGTATCGCGGATCGTGCATGATGTGCTAGAGGTCGTTGGCAGACAAGGACGAAAACACGAAGCGGGTGGGAAACGGGGCGGGTGTCACCACTCATGTCGAAATGCGCGACGGCGAGGTGCGCTTAACGCAGCCTACGGCGCCCTGATGAGAGATGCAAGCGAAGATGCGAGTCCGCGTACCGTTGGAGTCGCTCCGTTGGAGTCGCTCCTGGGAGAGGGACCAAAGGTGGCACACCTTGAGGCTTGGGGGGTCAGGCTGAGGCTCGCCGTGAGGCGAAGGCTGCGAATCTCCGGCCCCGGGCCATAGCGGTCCGCTTCCATGTTGCCCACCGCCCGGCTGCATGGGCCTCATGGGCTGAGTCGTGGGTATTGGCGCCTGAGACGCCCTCCTGCCGGAACGCAAGTGCATCTGCGGAGAATCTTGCGCCATGGGGTTCACTAGCAGTGTGTCGAGAGCCGTGCTCGTTGGGTCAAATCCAAGTGCAGCCGCAGATGTCCCCGCCACGCACAGAACTGTGCAAGCGGGCAGATGTGCGTTTTGCTCTGCGAGGACGGTCTGCCATGCTTTTGTGCACCGAGAAGCGTTAAGATGCCTCAAAGAATACAAGCGCGAGGGAGCTTGCGAGGGGTAGATGAGTGGGAAGCACAGTGGCGGCGTAGCATTCGAGGCCAGAAAAAACGGTTGGCGTGGAAGGGTAGCGACGCATCTCGTCAAAGGGCGGTGGACATGCGTGTAGTACATAGTGAAGGTTCATTTCACTGAACAGTACCTCGTACAGTGTTGGCAAGAAAAGGAAGCCAATTTCACAGTACATTCGTACAGTGTTAGGCTGGACTCAAATTTGCACCCCCCAAAAGGGGTACAATATTGAGTTAAGGGGGGTGCAATTTTGAGTCCAGAAATGTGCCCATTTTGACTCAATAATCGCCCTTTTTCCCAGTGATGCCCCACTTCGCCCCATACGCATGCGCACACATGGTTATATGCGCAGATTAGATCTGCGCCTGGGTTTTGTCTCGGTTGTGAACTGGCACCGTAGAAATGATAGCTGGTGCTTCATGATCTCACACCAGACACACGGGTAGTTGCTCGCAGACCCGGCCAGCCCAAAGAACTCGTTTAGAAAGGCCAGGTCGCCGCCCAGGTAGAAGCAGATGGATATCAGACCAAACTTAGTCTGCAGGCCGTCTCTTTGCAGCCGCTGAAGGGTATGTTTCACTGTCTCCTTCACCTTGGGCTCATTGGGATCCCCAGGGGCGTATGCATGCACTGCATTCAGCATCTTGTCGATCAGGTGATAGCTGTCCTTGCCAGCGTACAACATCGTCAACATGTTGTTGTCAGGGCTGTTGATGGCGTCGCCTGCCCTGGGCCTGACCCCACGCTGCCGGTACTTCATGCACAACGGCTTCAGCACCATGGCAGAGTAGTTGCGCAGGATCTTGTTGGAGGGGCGCTTCCTCCAGTTGGCTGAATCCAACCCCTTAACCACTGACATTTTTGTTGGTCTTTCGGCAGGGGGGCACTCCTCCAGGATGTCCTCCACTCTTTCCCTCAGCACTATCTCTGGGCTGGCCACAGCTCCCTAACCCTCACAGATTGAGGCCATGCCATAGCTGCCTGCTGCCTCAGTCAACTTGTCTTTCATGGCGTCTCTGGCAGCTAGCTTTGGTGCATACACATTGAAACCAAGATGCAGCGGCAACCATCGCTCGAGCACAGGACAATACCATTTACATAAGTTGTTTATGATAGCCTGATAGCCATCCATGTCCAACTTGCCATGGACAAATCGGGCACAACATGTATCTGTGGTCCAGTGCTGCTTCAACCGAGTGATGACTGTGAGGGCAGCCTTCCGCATGATGTCGTGCTCCTCCACGATGTACTCCAGGACCTCCAGGTGCGCAGTCACATAGGCCACCACAGCCAGAAGAGCCACTTTCCCACCGCTGCCGCCCTCGAAGCGCTCGTCCATGAACTCCTCCATATCACTTTTGTAAATTGGTGCGAGTCTGGTGCGGGCTGACATGTCCTCGTCGTCTCGTGGCCCACTGCGCTTGCGGTTTTGAATTTGAATTTCTGCCTCGTCGCCATCTGATTCGCCGCTGCCCACTGTTGTCGTCGTCAGCGCCTCTAGCTAGCGCTCCAGCGCGTGCTCTGTGTCCAAAGCCTGCCGCCGCTGCTTCCTCATAGCATATTTCAGGGAGGTGGTCTCCTCGACTAGCCGCGCCACCTCCAGCATGGTGCTGTCCAAGTCTTTTGTCTTCTTAGTGAGTAGACCTTTGGCGGCATCGAGCTGATCAGCGATGGTCTCGTAGGTAGATTTGTTGGCAGTCCGAACAGCAGGCAGCCTCCGAGTGCTGGCCGTCTGAGGACAAGGCCGCCTCGAAGTGTTCTTGGTGAACGGCATGGCTTGGCTGCGTGAAAGTGCCGGCTGGGGCTAGTGCTGTGAGCTGAGTGAGTGTGACGGTAGTTGTGCCGACCCGGAAAAAAAAAGCGGCGGGAGGCCTTCGCGCCATCGCGCCATCCGACGAACCGGCACCACGGCACACGGCCCAGGGCCTCGGCACAACCTGCAGGACCCTTAAGGGCAGCCTCCTAACCTAGTTCGAGACGTTTTGGGGCCCAGGGCTGCCCGGGGGAGGGCTGGGCAGCAGGCCTTCCTGGGCGCGCGAAAGCGCGCTTAAACATGCTAAAAGTTTTAATTTAGTTTGCTGTGATACAATAATGAAGTCCAACAAAAATTCCAAAGTAACGCCAACATATTTCCTGCAATACCATATCCCAGAAAACAGTTTACAAATCAACTGATGGGATTGCCATCAACATTCTGCAATTCATACTATCATAGCTCGATCGACACATGAACAACATGTGGTAAACCCACAAAATAAAGGGAAAGCACCGATGGACATTGATCCGGTGCTACAAAATAACCCCTACGCAGGACAGTTTGACAATATGGCGGAAAAGCGCCCACCATATCCCCCAATTGGAGAGACCATACGTAAGGCACCCATGCATGAGGATCCACTCCAGGCGAGTGGCCAGCCTGAACATATCCCAACTTATGCTGCCGTGGTTGGACAACAATCATCGTTGCAATTGAAACTGGCCCTTTTAGTAGGGCATAAAAACTCGCACGCTGACCATAATAACACTCTGTCTTTGACTGAAAACATGCAGTTCTTACACGGAGTGGGACCAATTGTAACAGCACATGCTTATGACTACATGTCAGAAAGATATGTGCTTGATTCTATAAACAAACAATCATAATATTATACAACATTAGAAACGATGTTCGCTGAAAAGCGAGGTATCCGTGGAACTGCCCTTACTGATTTTTATGAGTTGGCAAAGCATATAATATGTTAGATATAAAATAATAAATGTAACTATGACCCTCAGGATGCTTCAGGCATAATGGAATTTTGCCTGCAAATTATATCATATAATTTTATGGTAATACTCTGGCCACATTTTTCCGTTGGCTGCTGTAGTTGATTGGGTACGGTGATACTCATCCCAGCACCCCAGAATATATCAAGCATTACTTGATCGGAAATTGCCGCAAGAATGCAGACCTTAATATCGAGTTTCAAAGGCAACTCGAAATCTAGAATGTAGGCCAGTAAACATTCTCCATAAAAACCATACGATAGGTCATTGAAATAATAAATTCATGAAAAATATTTAGAATGGGTCAGACCCATTCACGATACACTAACATACAACATTCTGGCCAGCAGGAACCACCTGCTTTAACAGGACGACCTGGCCGAAGCTCTGGCAAACGGCCGAAGCAGAAGATCCTGCCCACCCATCAAAGAAATGGTATCTTCCTCAAGTGCTCCAGCGCCAGACAGCCTGGAAGCGTGCACATCCCAATGAGGATTCGGCAGATGCATCCCGTAAGGCTTATGATAACCTGAGTAGCCACCTGGACTTGTAGCCATAGCCCTCAGTGCAACTGCTGAACACAACAGTTACATCAGACATGCTCCCGAAGCATGATGGTGGTGGTGGCCATGGTGATCGGGGAGGCCGCAGTGGAGGCCGTGGCGGCCGCTCTGGGGGGAGAGGCGGCGGCAGAGACGCTGGCCGCGGCCGGGGCGGTCGAGGTGGAGAACACCCATAAGCCATCATGTCTACGGTCACCCACTAAAATAGTGGAGAACCGTGTCGTCCGCATCGCTCCAAAGAAGAAGCATACATGCTGAGGAACCGACCCAGCAAACTGCAAACCCATCTGTAGTACAATAAAAGCTGTCCAAAGAAGAGCATACATGCTGAGGCACCGACCCAGCAAACTGCAAATCCATCTGCAGTACAATAAAAGCGCTCCAAAGAAGAGCATACATGCTGAGGCACTGACCGGCAAACTGCAAACACATCTGCAGTGCAATAGAAAACATTGGCACTTAGTAACCTAACCAAGTAGAACATGTAATTACTTTTTCAATTTAATGTGCCAATACAAGTCTCCTTACTCCTTATGCTGCCATAGAATGCATAAGCTCTTAGTAGTAATGCATTGACTTGGCGGCAGCTTTGATTCGAAGTGATTTGGATTGTAGCCGCTCAAGTTAATTCGTGCCAGGGGACGCTATGGAGTGATCCTGAGCGCGAGCCTGCCCCTGTCGTTCTCGACAGGTTAACCGACAATCAGAGTCCATTAAAGTCGGCCGACGAACACATCCTCTGACCATATCGCTATGAAGTAACTTGACAGTTGAATCAGCGATGCGTCGATTTTTCAGAAAATTTTAAAAGAACGGGTTCTATATCACTGGTCTACAGTTCCATGAATTGCATTGCCAGCGCTTTGAAGTACCAGCAGCGAGCGTTTGCATTGCCAGCGCTTAGAAGTACCGGAGTTTTTTTTCCATTACCAGCAGCGAGTAGCGAGTACCAGTACCAATACCAGCAGTTCTGGGGAACTGCCCTTTTGTAATTCACACCAGTACCAACAGTACCAGCAGTACTTGCAGCGAGTAGCGAGTACCAGTAAGGATTAATACCAGCAGCGATTCTTTGGCAATTTCCGATATCGCCTTCTGCTGCTAGCTCATGTAGATTAATACCAGCAGCGAGCGTTCGCATTGCCAGCGCTTTGAAGTACAGTACAAGAGTTTTTTTTTCCATTACCAGAAGCGAGTAGCGAGTACCAGTACCGGTACCTCCCAACCGTGAGATCATAATCGGACGGGTGTGTAATTAAGGACCGTGGGCGGGCGGGTGGGCGGGTGGGTGGGTGGGTGGATTATAGTACTTAGTAGTACATGCCAGTAGATAAGCGCTTTAGTCATGCACCTATATGCCCGATCCGCTGCACTATACGGATTTCTGTAGGGCAATAAAGCTCACCGCCGAAAAATCGACGCTTCGCTGGATAATAGCTGAAACCATATTTTACTGTATAATTAAGTATTAATGGGCGAAATACCAAAACAAGCCCTCACGGAGGATGTGGGACTACTACGTAGAAAACGTAGGGTCGATGACACACATGAAACACCTGTTGTGCATCATGTACTGGAGACTCAAACGCGCGAAAGACAATGCGCGAAAGACGCAAACATATAAAACATCACCCTATCACTGGTCAAAAGGT
>VCJN01000807.1:0-14674 GCA_006384855.1 Tetraselmis striata
TCCGCCCTACCCGTTTGGGCGTCGGCCCATTCGAGTAAATTGGGGCAAGCCCCAACCCGCGGCGCAAAACATTTCGGGAGTGCGATACATGTGCAACAAAAAAGGCAATGTGAGACACGTTTATTCGTATACTTCCATGCCTTTCAAAGAAAAAACAATGTCGTTTCGCCGCCGCCGCTGTCACCTCAGCTCCGTCCAAAGTCGGCGATGGAATAAATATATCGACCCAGTCGCCCATAAGTCGCTACACAGCAGGGTATCTCCATACCTGGTATGTGCGGGCAGTTGCCGACGACGCCAGCAAACGCACACACCGCGGCGCGGTATGGCTGGCTGTCGCTGAGTACAGCAGGGCGAGCCAGCAGGCACGGCTCGAGGAGCAGCCACGGCTGGCACACTCAGGAAGTGGGCAACGAAACTCTGGACCTGAGCGGTCCAGCACGGACCTGCTACGGGCCAGGTTTAGGCGCCGACGGGGAACTCCGGCGGCGCGACGGCAATTGCAGTCTCGCAAACACACGCGGCAATGGACTGTAGCGACGCGGGCAACGGCAGGGCAGACAGTGATGGTGGAAGCCCGCCCGAGGAGCTCTGGGAGCTGTTCCAGGAGCCGCCTAGTAAACTTAGTGGCCTACAGTGGGTAGAGGTCGTGGCGGCGGGCGAAAAGCTGCGCCTGTTGGCACAGCCCCCCGACAGGCAGCTCGGCGGCGTGGACTCCCAGTCGGACTACACAGGCACGTTGTGGCGATGTGCCGCGCACGTGAGCGCGCTGTGCTGCCTACTGCTGCCCCGGCATATGGCAAGCAACCGCCCGAGCAATGCCCATACACTGATGACTACATGTGCTAGCAAGCGTCAAGACCAAAATAACCAATAGAGGCCCGGGCCTAATAATCGAATGCAAAACTCATGCACCTAGTAGCTACCTTAAATTTGTTACATACTAGTGTATGTATATGTACATATACATACACATACATATACATATTTGTACATGTGTACATATACATATGAATATGTAGTATAAAACCATGTGTGTGTTCAGGGGTGATGTGGAGATTCCAATGGCATTGCAATGCAGAGGAAGGCATCGCCCCAGTCGCCGCAAGCACTGCGACGCACTGCCGTGATGTACGCCCAGCTTGTGACAGATGCCTGCCGCTGCCGCCGCTGCCGTGCCGCATCTTCAACAGGCACAGTGGTCTGGCCCGGCGGCACCGCGGCTGCGGAGTACCTGCACCACTGCCTGCAGGCCACCACCACCAAGGCCCGCGGAGCCACCGGCGAGCCCCCTGCTGTGCTGGAGCTGGGGGCAGGGACCGGGCTTCCAGGTGAGGCCAGCAGGACGGGGCTCCGCTGTCATCGGCACGCTGGGACCGCCTTACCACATCCACCCAGAGGAACACAGAAGGGGAGTCACGCAGGTTGGATCACGGCATCGCATGCCCCGGCCCCGTGCAGGCTTGGTCGCTGCGAAAGCGCACGGAGCGGCAGCTGTCGTCACGGATGGCAACGTGCAGGTGGTGGAGATGCTGCGGGAGACCCTCGCAGCAAACGGCCTCGGTGAGCATCCCGCCGCCACCCCCACATGCTGTCCCACACACCCTCTGCAGCGCAAGGGGCCAGATTATCGCATCGAATGAGTGGGGCCTGCCTGCCAGCAGCGCGCTGATGTACAATCCCGTACGTTTGCCTCTTGCCAGGGGACCGCATGAGTGCCGAGGTGTGCCGATGGGGGCACCCCGGGGACGCGGCGCACCTGCTGCGCGCTCACCCGGGCATGTTTGACATCATCGTGGCGGGGGACGTCATGTACGGCAACTGGCAAACCGTGCTGGGGCTGCTGTTGGAGACGGTGTCACGCTTGCTGTCAGGTGCCCCCCCCCCCCCCCCCCCCCCCCCCCCCCTCCCAGCCCTAACCCAGTCCGATCATCCATCACCGCCCCACATTACAATTTTCTGTGCACCGTACCGTTGATTGACCTCACATCCCTCGAATAGAGTAATTGGCTTTGGTTCTTATCAATTACTTGATTATGCCCTGTTCAGCATGTTTAAAATTTATTCCTCACACTATTCATACCATTTTTTCCTTAGTTTCCCTTTACTTGACACGGAAGGGGGGGGGGGTGCAGATAACCTTTATTTTGCGATCAATATTATGTATGCGTTGTTGTGCTTGAGTCTGTCGTTTGGCCATCAGTCCTCGTCCAACCTACGCAGGCTCCGGGTTACGCGCATCACCAACACCGCCCGGGTTTGCCCTTGCCGTGCAGAGAGAAGTGGCGCAAAGTTCATCCTCGCGGCGGCCTTCAAGCGGATGGGTGTAGGTGAGGGCCCCACTCCTACCCCCCTCCCCCCGTCGTCTTCACTTCTCTTCCTCCCCGTGGTCTTGTCGACACTGAGCCCACCCGGATGTGCACGCGCTGCACAGCGTCCAGCACCCAGGCACTGAGTCACATAGCAAGGGCGGCGTCGGCAGTGCAAATGGACGTGCAATCCACCGATCTGGACGCGGAGTTGATGCCGGATGGCACAGTTGCTCCGGGAGTTGGCTGCCGTCGGTGGATTGCTGAGTTCCTAGCGGTCCAGGGGCATATGCTAGTATTCACAAGGACGCCAAACGCACATGCTGGCCAATGATGTGATAGAGGGCGAATGCTGCAACCCAAATGAAGAAACAGCTTCGCAGACATGTTGTGGTGTATGCAGATTGCATAGCTACATTGCTGTAGAAAAAAAATCCCAGCAATTCATGCCATGTTCTCATCCGGTTGATGTTTTGACAGCTATCCATATGCACCAACATTGCAATTGCTTATCGACTGACATATTTGGAAATCGCCAAATTGGCACACCTTCATTGACCGCCTGTTCAGCAGGAATGATGCCCCCAGCGCGACTGCATTGCTTTTGGGGCGGGGTCTGGATGTGCCGAATTTTGAATTTGTTGTTTCATTCCACACTTCGTGTTGAGAAGCACGGACCGATATGCTTCGCCATTCGTCACCCGTGCTTTAGCGCTATATCTGACCACTCCAGGCAATGTGAGTAGCCATCGCGATCACTAATGAGGAACGATTGTCAACGACAGTACTAACTAATAGTAATAGTCGCTAGAGCCCCAAGCAGCAGATACTGTTAATTTCACACAGAGTACTCATACTCCGGTAAACCATGCCATACCATACCTTACGAAATAATTTACCATACTTGCTCACTACTCCGGAAAGTACGACAGCACCGTGGGCAGTAGTACGAATAGTACATCGTCATCTGGTATACGCCGCGCGCGCGGACGCGGTGTATAGTCGTATATACACGGCTATCGGCCCCTCAATTTGAATTGATATTTACCGTAGCCATTTTCGCGCCGGACGAATAATCGACGCGTGCTTTCTCTGGACGCGCTATTATACCTCTTTAATGATAGCCAACGCGTCGACCGACAATAATAATCACCGGAACGCGAAGCTGAGCGAGCCCCCGCCGATGACGACATCCTCGCGCCGCGTGCTGTCGACCTCAGGCAGTCCAGATGAGACTGCTCTACGGCCTCTGGCGATGACCGCACACCTAGTCGTACTGCAGCACTGCACGCTCTGCTCCGCACCACTCCGCACTCCACTGCGAGTTGCAGCGCGCTGGCGCAGGGCGTTTGGTTCCTCGAGAGTCGACCCCTACACCGCTGAGCCCGTCGCAGGGGGAGCATGCGCCGGGCCCGGCTGTTCCGCCACCCGGCTCCTGTGGGTTCTCGTCTTGGTCCTGCTCTGTCCTGGCACCACAATCTCGCATGTGGAGAGCGAGGGGACTGAAGAGGCAGCTGAGGAGGAGCTGGGCTGGGGCTTTGGGGACGTCCCAGAGGGCTTTGGTTAGCCCCCCCCCCCCCCCCCCAACAACCTCCCCCCTCCCACAATATGTCCCCTCCCAGGTCACTGCCCTGCACAGCAAGATACCGGAAGCCCGTGTGTGTGTGTGTGTGTGGGGGGGGGGGGGGGGGGGGGGGGGGGGGGCACATAGCAGGCATCGGGCGACGTGAATCCGCCATGCCCCTGCATTACCACAGCATGCTGTGTTGCACTACCCCACACGGCCTAGCCCACAAGCCGCCACCCCGGTGGCAGCCGCTCACCCGCCTGGCTGCACCTTGACAGACACGCCAAGCAGCGCCAAATCAGCAGCGCGGTACACCACGTTCCGTAACATTTGGTACGCCACCCAGCATGCAGACCCCCCCTGACCTGCACGCCCGGCGCGATGATACACCACGGCTCCTCGCATGGCCAGGCCTATCAGCTGAGATGCAGCGGCATGCGGGCTGCCCCGGCCGTACAGGTTCCATGGGCAGCAGTTCTACGCGGTCGTGGGAGTGGGAGTGGGCAATTCATCTGGCAACATCACTCAGGTGATGGCGCGCTGTCATGGCGCTACCAGCAGTCAAACCATTCCGGAGTAAAAAGCACAACCAGCGCGCTCCAAAGGCCGAGGGCATGACACCCCCCGCCCTGGCATGGCTGCCGTGCAGGCTCCCTTTCTGGCGGGTCAGCCGCTGGTGCCGCTGCCGATCGCAGACACGGCCCTGGCCTTCGCCAACATGCTGTCCATCCGCTTCGAGGGGCTAACGGTGGCGCTGGAGCACCCCTACAACGCCTACCCGCACGATCTCACCTTCTGGGCGGAGGCCTTGGTCGCGCTGACCAACACGCTGGCAGATCCGCACCTCCGGGCAAGCCACCGCCCAGCTTGCCCATGCTGCCAACTACTCGTTCATGCGCGAGTCACGGCTCGCTGATCCGCTCCGCGATTGCCGATCTCAGGCGAGCACGCCGTCCGGCTCCATCAGCAAGGTGCTCATTCCCAACCTGCCGAGGGCGGACGTGCCCCCGTGGGCTCTGGAGATGCTGAAGATTGCGGTGGCCGCGTCCGACTTCCCCGTGGAGCCAGGCCTGCAGGTGGGGGACGCAGCCCGCGGATGCAATTGCGCTCAGTGGCAACTGTCCTAGTGATGACCAGGGCGTTTTACTCCTGATCAAACCCTATGCGCCAATGCGCGCACATGTACGTATGCGTAGTGCTGTATGAATGATGCAGTCTACCGTCACTATGCCTGGGCTCGCTGTGTGTTCAAGTTGTATATAACCCCCTCGTGTCCAGGAAAAACACATGATATGCCAGCATTATAGCATAGAACATCCAACCTGTTGCTGCAATTTGCCAATCGTTACTGCTGCGCCCCGCAGATCTAATTTGGTCCGTGCACGGTATAGGGTCATGTATCCTTGCGGTAACACCTAACTGCAGTTAAGTCTACTGGAACCACCATTTCTAGGGTATTAGGGCTTGAAACCTAACATTTCTAGGGCTGTAGGGTTTTATGAATTGTCAGGGTCTGTGGGGTTTACCAGAAAACCCCAAAACCTTTGAAACCCTAAAGCTTCCATCGCAGGGCTACTATCCTATGTTTGTCTCCTCCAAATCGAGCCTGCCCGCCCGCGGTCATGACGCTGTGTACATTCTGTGAATTGTTTTACTGACACGCCTCCTTCTGTGCTACATCCAGCCTGACCCATCGTACCCGGAGCTTCTCTTCCTCGATGACCTGGACCTTGTCAACATGACATACTGGGTGCTGATGGACGAGCTAGTGACGCCGGTGTCCAGGTGGGCTTCCTCCTGCCACCGCTGCGCAGCCTTCTGCGCGCCGGATGATGGGAACAAGCCCACCCGTACTCAAGCAGTGTGCCACATTGGAGCTTACGCATTCAATGTAGGCAGACGATCTCTCTCTCTCTCTCTCTCTCTCTCTCTCTCTCTCTGTCCGGAAGCGGCCACAGAGACAGACGCACACAGAATGTACCGAGGTGGTGTGCCATGCGGCGTCGACCCACAGGTACAGCTCCAAGCTGTCTGGCATCGAGTCGCGGTTCTCGTCCCCAGAGTTGGCAAAGCATTTCCGTGCGGTAGCCTACGGGCAGGCACAGGGTAAGCAACTATGCGCAGCGCTACAGCCGACAGCGCGCGAAGCGATCTGCGAGCCACCGCCAAGCAGCGCCTGCCGACACTGAGATCTCCGCCATGTTTGGACTCCAGGAGCAGGGGAGGTGGAGCCCGGAGACGCGGCGCAGTACTTGACGCTTCTGACAAGCCTTGACGAGCCGCAGACAGTGCCGGCAAACATGGCACGTGCAGGGCATGTTGCAAATACTGCAACCTCCCAGCTGCAATCTCGTTGAGAGTACACAACGGCGCTCAGCCGCCGTTTGTGCGTTAGCGCGCAGCTAAAACACTGCCCGGTTCTGCCGCTCAGGCTGACGTCATGCAAGCCCTGGAGGCGGTGGCGGCCGGGGTGCAACTCAACGCCCGCCACATGGAGTTCTCCAACCACACCGATGTCTCCGAGATTGTGCGTGTCATGCGAGGGACCAAGGTGCTCATTGGGCGGACGGGATCCCTGCTTGCAAACGCCATCCTCCTCCCTCCAGGTGCCCCCCCCCCCCCCCCCCACACACACCATGCATGCCATCTGCTATTAGGTGTGTGTGTGTGTGTGTGTGTGTGTGTGTGTGTGTGTGTGTGTGTGTGTGTGTGTGTGTGTGTGTGTACTGGGGGGGGGGGGGGGGGTGGAGTTGCAGAGCATGATATCATGGCCATTCTACCTACCCAATGATTCCTAAACCCGCACGCTGGATGAGAATAGTAGGGCCTATTACTATCATTGCTTTTCCTTGTATGGCGACATACATACACACATATATGTGAAACTTCATTTTCTTATGAATATCTATGTGAGCTATACGAAGCTATATGCAAGTTGAATATTTATAGCATATAACTTCACAACCCTAGGGGCTTAGCTGTTCACTCAACTGGGCTGCCGCGATGCCCTCCAGCCGCATACAGCTGAATGCAAGCTCCTGCCCCCCCCCCCCCCCCCCCCCCCCCTCCCCCCCTTTCGAGCTTTAATTACTTGTAGAACGTGTGCTACCCTTCATGCTGCGCGCCACTGTACAAAAGTTGTGCCGTGTCCGCGCAGCCTTATGGTGTGCAAACCTGACAATGTGCGCCGCAGGCTCGTCGCTGCTGGAACTCATCCCATTCAACTGGGCAGTCAAGGAGCTCGACGCAGTGTACCGAAACATGACGGCGGGCACCGGCGACATCGGATACTCCAGCTGGCGCGCGGAGGACGCTCGCTTCTGCGCGTACAGATCGAAATCAGATGCGCGGTTCTCGTCGTGGGGCGCCTCCGACTGCACAACCCTCACATGCCTGGAGGTCAGTTGCCTCTGCTTCCTAGAAACATGTTGGGCATGCGTGAGCGGGAGCTTGCATACCCGGTAGCATACACGCTCACAGTACAGTAGTGTTTTCTCACGTAGGTTTTTGCTGTGGTGTTTCCTGATGCAGGTGCATTCCCGAGCACGCATTGTGGTGGACATCCATGCCATGCGCCGAATGGTGATCGACTTAGCGTCGGTTTGAGGAACGGCGACACTTTGGCGTGTTCTAGGTAGGCACTGATCATGCCCAGTCAAGGCGGGTATACTTCCCAAGCTTTACTAAGAATTTCCTTCCCCAGGAGACAAACCGATTGACCGACCGATATTAGCGACTATGTAGTAGGTCGCTAATGTGCTCATCTCGCCCGTAATATGTCTGTACTATCGAGATACACGTACCACAGTACATCCAGGTACAACTAGGCAAGTACTAGTTCATCTGGTTTTAATGTTATTTTAAGTAGTCGCTAATTTATACGTGCCGAGCTACCGGTAGCTGCAAAAGCGAATCAGGAAAAGTCCTGGTATAAATGGTACGGGATAACCCACTGAATATTGGCGTCATCATTGATCGCGCCAGCAGGTACAGGTAGTCGCTCAATATTGCATCATCATCGACGTCATGCAATATTTTTAATTTGAAATTGCGACTGGCGATGGCCGGTGGGTCCACATCGACGTGGCCGCCCGTCGAGCGTCCAGCATGCTCTGCTGATACGAGTGGTGTACCGAATTCCGGTGGTAGCGGGGGCTAGAGAGCAGACGGATGACAAGTTGCAGCTACTGCTCCCAGGGAGACGGCCACTCATATCTCTGCTCGACGTGAGTAGCAGAAAGATACCGATGAGGATGTCTGTATCGCGCAGCGTGCCGGGCACCCGCCGTGGCACCAGTGGCCGGGCAGATCCGTCTGCCCGATCTCGTAGTATCCGCTCCGATGCAGCCTCCCGGGACTTCCGCAGCCGCGCGCTGCAAACCGCGGCGTCAAGGGCCAGGCGCTCTACCATTCCCCTGCGAACTGGCGCGGTGGCGTCTGGTGAGTGGCTAGACTACCTCAAGTTCGATGGCAGCACGCCGGACTTCGATGTGGTGGCGAAGACCATCGAGTACACCTCGACGCCTGGCTACAGGGCTTTCCAGCTGCGCGAAATTCCGAGCGAGTATTATGCGGAGGAATATGTTTTCCGCGGACCCGTCGTGGGACCCATCAACCGGAAGGACCTGGTTGAAACGAACGCGTGCTTCGGTCTAGACAAGTCGTTCCCTGATCTCGACAGGCAGACCTTTGGGTTTTGCGTTGATCCTGACAACCCGTACCGCTGCTTATTCTTCGAGCGCTGGACGGCTACCCACACGGGCGACCTCTCGATCCCTGGCGTGCCTGGCACTCTACCTGCAACAGGCCGGAAGGCGAATATCCCGGCCTTTCCCTTCTCCGTGGTCTGGAACCCGGATGGCAAGATTATATACGAGCATTTGACAACTGCCGTGGACAGATTCGAGGGGAACACGCGGGGCAAGGTTGCCGTGTTCGGGCTGTTCGAGACAGCTGGCGTGCCGCTCGACAACTCGGTCGGCAATCAGGCACTCGCGTTTGCGCAGAAGGTCAACCGGTGGCTGGACGGGCCGGCGCAAATATACTCCAAACAGGAGAACATTCCGAAATGGTGGAAGAGCAAGGCTGTGGGCGCGGAACCTAACGACATGTGACCTCGCTGAGAGCGGTGTATCCCTCCGGCGCTGAAGTGGCTTTCCGGCTAGCGGGAGGCGGAGGAGTTAGGTAGTCTCAGATCAAGGCGTCGCGTCCGGGATGCGCAAGGCCGGGCTGTAATTTTCAGCTGGCCACTTGTTGTACTATCTGGTGGGTCTTTCCGGATGCTGCGCACGGACCGATACACACGTGAACCGGATGCCGCAGGTATGGGCTGCTTCTCGTGCGCGTTGCTGCCGCATTGAGCTGAGTGTGTTTCCTGGGCTCTGCCATGTGACATATCACTCAAAAAACCAAGAGGCGTACCATACGGTAGGAAGTACCCCTCGTCAGTTGCGACTTTTTTCTTTCCACCGAGGAGGTGACCTCTGCTGTGCTAGCTAGCCGCTCCTGCTCCGCAAAGGGCATCGGAGGATATAGGAGATTGAGGCAGAACGTATGTTTGGAGTCGCGGCTGCGAGGGCCCTGTGTGGCCCGAAGGGCTTCTGCATCCCAGGGCCTGTGACAGTTTTCCGTGCATCATACGAGCGGCTGAGGACTCGATGAGGAACAACGGGTATCAAGCAGGAAGGGGGATCAGGAGTACTGCATGCCGTGATGCACAGCCCTGGCGAGTGGCATGCAGAGGGATTATAGGGGCATCGAAGCTGCTGCGGTCATGCTGCTTGTAGTGCCTGCTGCTCATCCGCAGTGATGCAATATGTGGAGGTAACGGCAAGGTGCTAACAGGGGCAATCTACCCGCGGGGCCCCACAACGGCTACCTTTTGCAATTCTAGGCCTGCCAACAGGTCCACAAATCCCATACGCATGGCGAATCCTTCAAGAGCAGCAGGGGGGGGGGGGGGGTGATGAGGGGTTCATTGTGGAATTGAAATAGCCAAGGATCACCAGCGTTGTGGGCCAGCGGGCGCTTTATTCATTGGCGGAATGTGAGGCAAAGATACAATTTGCCACACAGGCACCTGCTGCTGCCATAGCTCGATGATACAGGCCTGCGTCTGGCCTGCGGGCGCCGACGCGTCAATTGGATTGAACCCATCGGTCGCCATCATTTACTCATCAGTCAAATTGGGCTCTCATGCGGCCTATTCGAGCATTCCGTACAGTTCCGTTTTAGTTTCGTTCAAATTTGGCGGAAGGCATGGCGGGTTCTCATCTGCAGTGTTCCTTCTAACTCGCCGGAACCCGCATATTTCGTCACGTGGTATAGTACATATATAGATGGGGTGCCTAGCCCTGGGATGCCCATTCGGTGATGATGCGTAAGCATATTCTTCCATGTGTAATAACCAAACATGTATATCATATCCCAAAGTCAAAATGCATGTACCTCAAACTTTCTGCCGCTGATCGACGGTACGAAAGATGCGCTTCCATTCACCTCTACTAAAAGCAATACAGACCACCGAATCGCTGGAAATTCGTGTCAGCAAAATATCGCCATGTTGCGCCATTATCGCGTCGACTACTTCGTTTTCGGTACTCTGCTGAGTCATATTTGAATATTAACGCTTAAAGATATCGACTATTTATAAGGATTCGCGATCATTTCACATACTGACGGACTTCAAGGTCGATGATATGGACTGCTGGCCCATCCCTAGCTAGAGCTTATTTGCGAGATGGCCATTCGGGATCCCATATCCGATATCGGCCGGCAGGTGCACGATTACTCGTCAAGTCGCGCAGATTCCCACGCGACACGCGCCATGCCGCTCGAGACTCGTACGCCCCTCCAGGTGGCTTTCGACGGCCTCCCTGCTGCTGCCAGATCTCTATGGCGCAGGGCGCATCCGGAGGGGGCTGCTGGGGCAGTTGTGCTGACTGGGGTCGTGAATAGGCGCAATGGCGCTTGGACAGCGGTAGATTTTCCACGTCCGCCACCGCAGCGCATGGAGTGCCGCTGGGGCTATATGACGGTCTTGTGATGTGATCCATACCTCAAAAATCATCGCCCACTACACCACCGCTTAGCCTTCGTGACCTGCTCAGACCGTGTCGAGTGCGAGGTTCGGCCGTCGAAAAAGTATCGGCGGGGAACTGTACCGTTGACGACCGCTCATGGGCCGACGGCCAGATGCGCACCACGGACCCCGTACCGCCACAACTACCTCCCCCAGGATCCAAACGACTCGTAAAATA
This sequence comes from Tetraselmis striata, assembly GCA_006384855.1. Taxonomy (NCBI): domain Eukaryota; kingdom Viridiplantae; phylum Chlorophyta; class Chlorodendrophyceae; order Chlorodendrales; family Chlorodendraceae; genus Tetraselmis; species Tetraselmis striata. Next base: position 11,136 of record VCJN01000807.1, read on the forward strand.
GGGCTGACGCCCATAGCTCGCGTGCTGTACAACATGCAACCCAAAATAGGTGCTGATCTCGGCAGGCAGGCCGCGGCTGGCCCATCGTGCGCACGTGCGGGTGCCCTGGCAGGGTGCCGAGAGAGGTCTGGCAACCAAATCAGGTCGACCGGTGTGTTGTCGACATGCGCTTCGAGTCTCGATGAAAACTCGGACGTTTGGGCGCGGTTCGACCGGGTCGATGAGTTGAATCTAAACCACGGTATACATGTACAGTTGCTACCCAATGTACGATAGCTAGATTTAATAGCGCTAGATCCCTCCGACGATCGAACGGTGCTGAGATGAAGGCGCGCCATATGTCCGGCCGCAGCCAGCTCATCCGGCCGCGCCATCCCTGCCTCGCTTACTCGTCATTTTCAAGTATTGCTTCGAGTGCTGCCGCCGTGCTGCGATCCAGTTCTGTCGCGATCAAGGCGCAGCCACTCGCCGCCCAGCCACTCACGCTCTCCCCCCCGTCAGTCTGCCCCGCGCTTGTTGCAGCGGCACGCTGCCACCTGTCGCGAGCGCCATGCCGGGCGGGCGCAACAAGCCGCGCTACCGGACGGCGGGGCGCGACCTGGTGGCGTTTCAGTACCTGATGGCGGAGGAGGCGGAGGACGGGGACGGGGGGCGGGCGGCGCCTGGTGCCCCTCCCACCCGCCCAGGCAAACAGAAGGGGAAAGGGAAGGGGAAGCGGGGAGGCAACGCATTTCAGCTGCGAGAGGAGGCCGACCGCAAGCTGGCACCTGGCGCAGGTGAGGGCTAGTCGTCACTCGCGAAGGGTGGGGGGGGGGGGTGGTGGGGGGGCGACCGTGCGATCGGGCCGCGCTGGCGTTTCGAGCCAGTGCACCCCGATAGCTCGATAACAGCTGATTCCTAGGGGCGTGAAATAGCAGCTGCCTGTTGGCCGAAAGCCTCTCGGAGACGGCATGCCATGGGCGCACCTCGGGCCACGGGCGCATCTTGGGCGAAACAGCATGTTAGCCGCAACATGCTTTCACGCCGTGTCTGTCTTTCATATATCACGCGCTGTCACGGTGTGGCCTGAATTCACACTAGTCGCCATTATGTCTAGGCACATCCTGCGTACGGTGCGCCGACCCTGCCGCCATTCGGGACCGAAAGTCAGCTGAATTTCAGATGCTGGCCGGAACTTTGGGCCAAAACTTTATCCTGATCTGAATACCTCTCAAGCAAGGGGGAAGGGGGGGGGGGGGGGGGGGGGGGGGTTGAGTACCAAGCCATGCATCTCGCCTCCCACCCCAGGCATGGTACCTGCCCTCGTGGACATGTTTCCACAGCACGGGCAGCGCGCGGTGGAGGAGGCTTGCGCCCGATTTCCCGGCTCTATGGAGCAGGCGGTTGAGGCGCTGCTCCGCCTCGACCTCAGCGGCTCCGGCACATCGTCTACGGCGGCAGTGGCGCAGGTTCCTTCCCTGCAACCAACCCGTTGGCTCTAACTCCCCCCGCGGTCAGCTCAATGCGCTTCACCGGCCATCATTGCCACACAATCGGTGTGTCATCAGCGGGACAGAGCATGTATGGGACCCATGCAGAAATGCGAGTGTCTTCAGAGGCGCAACAATGCATGCTCACCATGGGCGGGGGGGTGGCTGGGCCTGCAGGCAAGCGCCGGGCCGTCCGCCCATGGGCACGGCGACGCACCCGAGGCGCACGCCGCGGGGCCGGACCTGTGGGACGCGCTGCCGCGGGAGTGCAAGCAGCTGGTGCTACAGCGGCTGTCGGTGAAGGACGTGGCGCGGGCGGCGCGGACATGCGCCGAGCTGGCGGCCCATGCGCGCGCCACCATGGACGCGCGCAAGTTTGTGGACGTCCCCGCCGGTGCGCACACAACTCTCATGCCCCCGGCCAGCTCAAAATTGAATTAGAAGTTCAATAAACAAAATGAATACCTGACATGAAATTAATCTCCCGAAACCAGAATACCTGAGAATAAAATAATGTTTAATCCGGGAAAATGATTTACCTCAGATAAATAAACATACAAAATCAAGTACCTGAATATAGACCCTACTGGAGTGGGGACCCCATACCTGTTCCACCCTACAATCGGCGACATCTCGCGCTAGGCGGCGGGCCGGACGCCAGTTCAGGTGCCCGGTGGGGTGCGTCGTCTCGCAGGGCTGTCGACGGCGCAGATCACCGGCATGTGCCGCGCGCACCGGCACCTGACGGATGTCAGCCTCTACGCCTGCCGGGAGCAGTTCAAGCACGAGTGGGACTACCAGCGCCTGTTTGAGGCCGTGGCGGCTGGGACGCAGGTGGGGGCCAGCTCGCAGCGCTGCCCTCTGCGTCATTGGCTATAGCTTTGTCTACATTGGGACCTCTGACAAGTGGGGCGGGCTCTCGTCCCCATCACCGCATCGACGCCTGTATTCCAGTCACACTTTGGCGCTGCGCGTTGTCGACAAACAGACCCGCCCGTAAGGTGGCGTTTTGTCAGCGTCAAGCCGGGTTTGCGCGCAAGCTGTGAGAGCATTTGGTACATTTGGTGAAATCGAGATCGAATTGCAACGTGCCGACATGCTCTTCTGTACCGCTCAAGCCGAGTTGTTTTCAGGACCTGCTTTATCCACCCGCTGTGGGAACCCTAGGGCTCACAGATGCAGGCCTTCCTCCAGTGTTCATTCGGTAAAGGTCCGCTGTAGTTTTGTCTACATTGGGACCCCTGGCAGGTAGGGCGGGCTCTCATCCACAGTTTTCCCAGCGGCGCCCGTATTCCGGAGTCGCACTTATGCGTTGCAGGTTGTCCACAAATAGACCCGCCCTGTGCCAGGGGATGGACGGCCACACGTCGCACGGCACCGCCCCGCTCCATGGATAGGCCACCGAAGTATCGATGCGGCGCGGCAAAGCGGCTCATGCGTGAGCCCGCCGGGGTAATGAAATGGGAAAATGTGGCCAGGGCGCCTGCATGGGGGTGATCCACCCCGCATGGCCAGCAGGGTGGATCAACCGGGGCATTCACCCACCGGAAAATTCCCTGGAAAAGAATGGTCTTGAGGATCAGGGCTGTCAGCGCGGTATGGCCATGGGCCTATGGTCGATATTCAGGGCCCAGGGCATCGCGGGGGGGGGGGGGGGGGGGAGGGGGGGGGGGAGTAAATTGCCTTTATATCAGCAAGCTTGGCACACGGTGCAGCCCTCCGGTCTGTGAGAGGGAACGGAAAGGTGCCGGCCCCTCTCGCCCTGCTGATGCCTCCCATGACCCCCCCTCCCCCCCCTATCCGCACCTCCAGGGTGCCCTACAGTCCCTGGATGTGCGCGGCTTCCAGCTCGAGGACCATGACATCCCCACGCTGCTGCGCACGCTGCCCTGCCTCACGTACCCCCCCCCCCCCCCCCCCCCCCCTCCTCCTTAATGTGTATTACTTGTTTGTATTGCATTTATGCTGCTACCGCTTCTCTTAACCTTGACGTAACACGACAGCAAGCCTCTCTCGTCGTTGTTGCTTTAACCTTCCGGTGTCCAAGTACCTTCATACGTGCCTCAATGT